>JAHWFO010023044.1:1895319-1907435 GCA_023313115.1 Rhysida immarginata | reverse complement strand
TGGCATGTAATATATCAAACGACTTGGAATGATGTGCCATGAATGAACATAACGTAAAATTATTGATAGTCGAAATGGGTTCAAAGGCACATGCTTTTTGTGGACCCATTACGGTTCATTGGAAATTTCAATGCTAAAATACGGCATGTAATATATCCAACGACTTGGAATTATGTGCCATGACTGAATATAACGTAAAATTAATGATAGTCGAAATCAGTTCAAAGGTACCTGCTTTTCGTGGTTTTATTATGGTTCATTTTATCTTTCAATACTAAAATATGGCATGTAATATATCAAACGACTTGGAATGATGTGCCGTGAATGAATATAACGTAAAATTATTGATAGTCGAAATCGGTTCAAAGACACTTGCTTTTCGTGGACCCATTATGGTTCATTGGAACTTTCAATGCTAAAATATTGCATGAAATATATCAAACGACTTGGAATGATATGGCATGAATGAACACAACGTAAAATTAATGACAGTCGAAATTTGTTCTAAGGCAGGTGGTTTCATGGAACCATAATGGTTCATTAGAACTTACAATGTGAAAATATTGCTATGTATTATATCAAACGACTTGGAATGATGTGTCATGAATGAATATAACGTAAAATTAATGTTAGTCGAAATTGATTCCAAGGAACCTGGTTTAGTGGAACCATTATGGTTCATTAGAACTTTCAATGCTAAAATATTGCATGCAATATATATCAAACAACTTGCAATGACGTGTCGTGAATGAATATAACGTAAAAATAATGATAATTGAAATTGGTTCCATCATTCGTGTTTTAATGATACCAATATGAAACTATTGGAAACGTTCACTGCTGAGATATGGCATGTAACTACTTACGCCTTATATTATCAATAGTTAGTTTGTGTTAGGCAAATTTTAAGAATAGCAAGTAGCTACTCATTTCTTCAATGATACATGCTTACGTAGAAAAGCGTTGGCAATAGTTTTTGAAGAAAGATTATTAAATAGGAATGCTAACAAATTAAAGGAATCGTATATGTTCTAATCTATAGAGAAATGCTACTTTCTCCAGTTAACTTTTCAGATAGTTATTCAGTTTGAACTATACCTTTCCCTTAGAAGTACGCCTTGCTTAGCAACCAGAGGCTTACTTAGCAACCTCATCTCATTCATATCAATGAAAGGCTTCTTTAGAAATCAAATGCTTTCCTTTTCGTTCTCTATTTCTTTAAAATCCTATCGGTCCTGGGCATTTCGGTTGCCTGACTTGTTTATATATTACGAGTATCAAACTCGGTAGGAATATGGGTTACAAGATTTGCATGGTTCATTGATTCGATTAGTACTATAGAAGTAGATGTTATTATCGTTTATAAAAGGTTCCCAAAACGAACTGAAATTTTAAATTTGCTATCATTTTTTCGTGGTACAACCAGAGTAGAGATTTTTATATGAGTCATTAATAAGCATTAAGGTTAAATTATGCAAAACTACGCAATGGAACAACGCGTAGAAATTTTAAAAAATTCACTTCAAAAATGATGAAAATTTTACGAAAACTGTTACCTCATTTTGGGACATCTTTTATAACTTTACAAGTTCCTTCGATTCGTGAAGGTTCTTTAGCTTTTGTTTTTCAACAGTTTTTTTTCACAATATCCCATAATGACTCGATGGGATTCGTGTCTGTGCTATTAGGTGGCCATTCTAAAGAGTATCCCAAAATGAGCTGACAATGTCCGTAAAATTTTCACCATTTTTGAAGTAAATTTTTACAATTTCTACGCGTTATAACGCTACTGTAATCTCTCCTCTGAAAAAAATGGGGGCAAATTCAAAATGTCAGTTCATTTTGGGACACCCTTTACATGTTGCTAACCTCACGGACCATTAAAAGTGCAGTCGTTGGAAAAAAAGATCAGGGCGTTATTGGTGAACCTTTCAGAATGTCCTGGACCTGATGGGCACCATTTCGAGCACACTTTGTAGTCTGCTGGACGATAAGTTCACAATAACTAGGCAGATAGTATGATATCACAACACAATGAAAGTGTTAGTCCAATATCTAATGCATATGTTTTGATAGTATTGCTTATTCATTATTTCTCTTCTCATGTCTTTGGCAATGTTCATATCACGATTCCTCTTTGTGAGATTGCTCGTTTTCCACAGAGATGGCTAAGTAGGGAAAGTTTAATTATAACCAGCCTACAGGGTGTTGCAGATAACTACAGAGCAGTATAACGGGAAGCCTACCCGCTCGATTGCAGGGGCCGGCTCGAAATCAAATGATACAGTGGTGGCCAAAGGATTGGAACTCTTGGAATTTCTATCTTAATATCATCTTAGGGAGAAGATATTTTTATTTGGTACTATTAATAAATGACCACTAAAATGAAAGCACTAAATTATTCGATTTGGTCTGTATTGTTCTTTACACCCCCACTAATGGAAATGAGCCTGGTCAAAAATTTGGATCATGTCATAGAAATGCAAATTAGATGCACATTTTTAGAGCTTTCTGGTCATACCTTGATAACAAAAAGTGGAGTCAATTCCACAATGTTACCCACACCAAAAAAGAAGGAAATCAAACGTCTTTATGAAGATCTTGGGAACTTCAGAAAGGTGTCTCGAGTTGCCCGAGTTAGCTATAGCTCAGTTCGTAGAATTGTTAACAATATCAAAAGGAAGACAGGAAAGAAGATGGGACGTCCATCTGTGCTAAGTAGATGAGAAAAATCAAGAATTAAGAGACATGTGAGACAAGAAATCTCACGCGGTCACCTGGTGAATAGCATAGGAATTAAGGTAAATCTGCAACTGGGTGCTTCCAGGCGAACAATACGAAGAGAGTTGAAATGGCAGAACTTCACCTATGAACACGTAATTTTAAATAATCCCACTGACACCAAAACATATGCAAGCTCGACTAGAATTTGCTGAAAAACATTTGCGTGAAAATACCAACTTCAAATTGGTTGTTTTTTCGGATGAAAAGCGCTTCAGTTTCGATGGTCCTGATAACTTGTCATCTTATGTGGAGCACTGCGACAAAGGAACAATCTTTCCTTGGCGAATAAGACGGAAAATTGGCGGAGGAGGCGTAATGATTTTAGATGCAATCGCCAGCAATGGCAAAATAAAAATTCATATCTTAAATGGAAAGTACACATCCGCTAAATACAAAGACGATCTTCAGGAAACGTTTGTCCCTTGGTGCCAGGCCCAATTTCTACAAAAGAACTGATTTGGCAACAAGACAATGCTTCCATCCATTCTGCAACACTTGTAAAGAAGTACTTTGCAAGTAACAACATCACTACACTCTCTTGGCCAGCTCGCAGTCCTGATTTGAACATCATCGAGAATGTCTGGTATCTGATGGAACTCGAAATTTATCAGGACAAGCAATATACGTCATGTGAGGAGCTCATTCATGCTATTGTAAAATCAGCCAACAACATTCAACCAAATGTCACCAAAAATTTGTTTAATTCTATTTCTGGTCGTTTACTAGATGTTGTAAAGGCAAAAGGTGGACAAATTGCAAAGTAAACAACTTTGTGATGTTGAGTAACTTTTTTTTCAGGATTACAAGTTATAACTTGTATATTAGTCCAAACTTTTGACCACCCTCTATTTGTTTATTTTTTTTAATAAAGCAAACAAAAAGCAAATCAAATAATTTTGTGCTTTCATTTTAGTTGTCGTTTATTAGTAGTTCCAAATAAAAAATATCTTTTCCCTAAGATGATATTAAGATAGAAATTCCAAGTGTTCCAAACATTTGGCCACGACTGTAATTGGGTAATTTTATTTTGTTAAACTTGTTTATTTGACAAAGGGCATGGACAATTGAGCCAAGGAGGGATGCGCGCTGCAGGCCACCTTCATCTCCCTCCATTCTGCCAATCGACCGAGCCGGCCCCTGCAATCAAGCGAGTAGGCTTCCCGTTATACTGCCTTGTAGTTATCTGCATCACCCTGTACATCAAAAAATCCTTATGATAATACCGTCAGACGCAATACATCGACAAAAACCTCCAAATGAATATTAAATATTGAAATAGCATTACTGAAATCTAAAGCCTAATTCATAAGAACAATTCTTCTAAAAATAACAAAACAACAACAACATTTTTTTTTAACTTTTTATTAATATTTATTGATGTGAAAACGCTTAACTGTAAAGAGAATGCTAACTTATCTATTTTGTAACTCTTTCTTTCAGCCCTGTATGCTTTGCTGTTCGAGAGAAACATAGCAATAGGAACGTGGCTGTTGAGCTTTTGGAGGGCAGTTGGCCTCATTATTGCCTTCGGAACGGCGCCTGTCCTCTGCACTGATATCCAGTTGTTTATCCTCATCGCCGTTGGTGCTGTGGGAGTTCTCCTTTACTTGATCGTCGAGGTCATTCTTATGAAGCACAAGAAGTCCTACAGCTTGGATCACACGAACTTTAACCATACCCTTATGACATTCAACGAATATAATAGTTTCCGCTGCTTTTAAACTTCATCTAAAATGTATCATTTACTTTCATCTCAGACGAATCCTAATTTAAGTTTTATTTAACAATATCTATTTAAACGGAATTCTCTTTTTTATTTTATTTTATTTATTTATTTATTTATTTTATTTTATTTAACAATATCTATTTCCCCATCCTCTCTTTTTTAAAGCTGAGCGTAGATTTTATCATCATCTTTGAATATTGCATTCAACAAATTGTCTCATTACATTAATGAATATTGTGAAAATGTAAATGCATTTATTGCATCTGTATATTAAAATCTTATTTATCAAAAAAAAAAGCAAACCTAATTATGCTGTTGTAAAAATTTATCGCCTAAATTTATAACCTAAAGAGATAAACAAGCGATCAGCTCTCATGGTTTTTTTTATCATGTTATTAATCCTAATTTTTATATTTCCCTAGCTGGTTTATGAAATTATAAAAATGTTACTTGAGAAGGTATTTTGATTCGAAAAAAGTGAATTGCTGTGACCGTTTAAAATAATTAATAGAAAAAAATAATACTTCATGTACTCCACTAAAATGCAAGTATTTAGACAAAAGCAAGAAAATTATAGAGGATAAGGTGGATGAGCTATGGATACGACCCCTTTGTTGGCCAGAAACTGTTGCACGATTACGGCAGTGTTCCTCTTTGATCCATTATCCACAGTTACGTGCGCACGCTACACCTTCAATTAAGGAAACGAGCATCTGCTAAACCATTGCACGCACAAACGTGACCTGTCTGAACTTGCTTAAACAATGACTGGGCTTGTATTCACATGCATGGTTACTCGCGTAAGGCTCGCACAGATTAGGGTGTGACGTCATTCACCGAACTTAATTGTCAGAGGTTGTAGATTATGAGCACTTGAGCAATCGTGCGTCCACAAAGCGATTTCACGTGCGCGCGCCGATGTCAGTAATGCTTAAAAGTAACAATGTATTCCTTCTTGACAAATCGATTGTTATATGACAAATCTTTGTATTCTTTACACTCACTGTTTTAGCAAGTGAATTCGACTTGAAGGGGTCCACGAAAAATTTTGAAAAGTTGATACGGCCGAGCTAAGACTTTGATGGTCATATTTCTGAAAACAGAATTTGAAAAAGTTATTTCGTTTTCAAGTTATCGTGCAAACGGCGGACGGCCGGACGGCCGGATAAACGTACAGACCAAGTGCGCATTCTTATAAGTAGCTTTTATGTTAAAGCTCCTAATAAATGTTTACCAAGCTACACACAATGCAAGCAGAAAATTATTGAAAGAACAACGGCTGAGACAATTGAAAAGTTAAACTTAAAAGAACAATGCTTAGTTTTTAGAAATAACAAAGCTAAAATCCTCAACAATGAACTCAAGGTAAAACCACGGTCTGTAGATATTCATGGTCATCGAGCTCCATTGTTAAAATGAAGCTAAAATTTCTAGCTCCCGGTAGGGCGGTAACTCTATTGAAAAATGGCGTTGCATGTACAATCGGCCCAACTGCGCATGCAGCGCCGTCCTTTCGGCAGATAGAAACTTTACTTTCATTTTCAGTTTCAATGAAAAACTCTATCGCAGATCACGGTCGGCCTAAGTGCGATCTATGCGGCACCTGGCGCGATCTGTTTTCATTAGTTTCTCGAAACAATGGAAAATGGCCGAAGCTCGAGGACCATAAATATCTAAAGACCGTGGGTAAAACTGTAGAACAGCTCTTGGCAACCAAGAGTCAAATCAAACAACAAAAACAATTGAGATATGGTTAAAAAATAGTTAAAACTCAAAATTTACCACAGAGACCTCTACCTGTGTGATGAAAGAGTCTTCTCTCATAATAAATGATACCCAAAACAAAACTCAGGGAGAATGATGAAGATTTCCCCAAAAATACATGGTCCAAAGCAGGAGCTGAAAATATGGTGCGCACCTTGAAGACAGTGGATAGGGTTAGTTATGGAGTTATTATCAACCTTTTTCGCCATGTATTCGGCGGACATTTTACTCCTCCAAAAAGTAAACTAGCGCCATGGCAACCTTGCCACGATCTTAAAGACCTTGGTAGTTGCTACCCCAATGGTCAATTTTCAGAAATTCATCTTCCCCACATGGCCAAGGGGTAGTCACTATTGTCCTAAGCCCATCCATGCAGGCAACCAACTATATATGCGTGACTACGACTGTAGGATGATATCGCTGGACATTCTAATATCAGGTGTCAGCTACGACTGCTTAATGTGTAGGCCCCGTGTCAGCATGCAGAGAAAAGAACATTTTTATTGATTTAGATTTGTTTCTGTGTTCATCTTTACCTGAGGTGATTGCTGGTGACTTTAACTGTCACAACATCTTTTCGTTTGGATATGTGCACCATCTGTGTCAGCAGAACGCACTGTTCGACTTATGGACCAGTTTTCCCCGAAAGAGTCTTTATGGATTCACTCATCATCAAGGATCCACAACGACAAGATTAGACGTTTTTTTGTTGACAGTGCGTTTGCTGATACCCTCGGGACTATGGAGGTTATCCCTTGCACCTTCTCAGCTCACAGTGCCATCACGTGGTCCTGGCAGCCTCCAATAGCAGCGTCATCACCGGGGACAGCTACAGTGCCTCTCGTAGCTGGTTCATGAACATTCCTCTGCTGGACAATGAGAGCCATCTGAGATCGTTCGCTCAATTTGTGGAATAGCATCTCTACGAAGTGCCACCAACCCTAGCTTCGTGAATGTCCTTAAAAACAAAGATCCACCGTTTTTTCCGATAGATGGGAATAAATGAAGCCAGAAGACGTCGTCCCCAGCTCCACATGCTCCAAGAAATCCTGAGCTCCTCCGTAATTCTACACCACGGGAGAAGTAATGCTGCCTTCATATGCCAAGTTAAAAAAGGAACCAATTCTTTGATGATCCGCAAAGCAGGGTACAGCTCTCAGGACTAAACTCATCTGTACTGATGACATACGCAATATGTCAGAGGAGCGACGTCGTGCGATCTACAAGCAGTGTCGACGCCTGGTTTTGGCTGATGAGGTTATGGAATCCGATGCAGATATCGTGTCGGCTTTTCACACCCACTTTTCCTCCTTCGACCATCCAGTCTACTCATCAGACGCCACGAAGCGTTTGGGTGGAGGCATTCCCTCCTTTTGATGATGACACAGACGCCTTCATTATTCGACCCAATACTGATGACGAACTCAAGAAGTTCGTATCCAAGGATGGCCGCCTACAGTCCAGCACGGTATAGATGGCTTACCATATGTTTTTACATCAGGACATAAAACATTCTTGGGCCTTTTCTTGTGCGAGTACTAAATTCCATCCTAGCTGACCTCCATGGCATCAGACTTCATCAGGGGCAAGATCATTCTGCTTCCAAAATCTCCAACTCCCGACCAGGTGATCCAGTGGAGGTCTATAACCTTACTAGACACGAACTATAAGGTCTTCACTGGTGTCTTACAACAAAAATTAAAATTGGCTCTATTCCATTTCGCAGGATGTCTGACAACATGATCACCATCCGATGTGTTATGAAGGAAGCTCGAGTACATCATCAGCATCCCCAGAAATTTTAGCTACGAGCCGCCACTGTTACAGAATAAAGCATAAATATTACATCTGTTACAGAATCGATCAATTTATATTCCTCGCAGCAAGAGGGCAAAAGTGGAAGTAAAATATTTACATAATGCAAATTATAAATCATAAAAAGCATGAATAATAACATTACACACTTTGAAAACATCAACTAGCTTACTACCCACATTGATTAAACAAAAAATCCGTATTATTAAAAATCTTCAGCCTGAAATGGAAGGCAAAGGGTGCTGTTGATATAGAGGGTGCTGGATACATCCAGTCGTTCTTTACGATCTGGACGACCCTCAAATTTAATTTATTGCCCTCAAATTTAATTTATTGTTCCTAGGATAAATATATTTGATTTTTATTTCTAATTAAATCTTCGAAAATTAATAAATGTTGTAACCACGTGTGAAAAAAATGTAATAAATATACGAAATTTGGAAACACTGTAAAAAGTTTTTATTGAAGGTGCAACAAATTGATCTTTTAAGACGAAAAATATTGAGAGATTGGAATATTGGAGATCTCAGCCGCTAATCGTAAGCAAATAATTTTAGTGTATTACAAGAGCCGCGGGAATAACATGGAGCTTAGTTCTAAGCACTTGAAGTAATAAGTTACATTTCATCTCAAAATTAAGAATGCAATTTCAAATTTACTTCTGCTTCCAGCATTTTCTATTAAATGAAGTTACTATATAGTTAAATGAAAAAAAGATTTCAATGACAGTTTCAATGAAAGAAATGGCCTGCTGTGATTTCTTGACAATAATAAAAAATAAATGCTTATGCTCCGTCAAAAAATACGGAATTATAGACTGAATTATAATCACCTTTCTTAATATAAGTAATTCTTCTTAAATTAACTTTTGCCTAGTTATAAAAGAAATAGTTTCCGTAATTTCAGCATACATATAAAAATAATTACAAGATTTGCTTCAATAGAATGTGCTGAGAGTAATAAGTTGAAAGAGGATAAAAACCGATTTTGGCTTTAAAGATAAAACAAAAAAATTTGTGATCATCTGCTTCTTCAAGTCTTTCATTTACGTGTTATAAGCTTATTCCTGTATCAATATCGGAATTTATTAATTTTGGATCTATCCTGTAAGTAATTTTAATTAATATTATCTTGCACTATTTGCGTTAAATTTTTCAGTTTTTAGTGTAAAACAGTAATACATTTTCTCGTTATCAGGGGAAGAATGTGACCATATTATCGACGAATTAAATTTTGATATTGATTATTTTCCCCTCAGAGTATTACCAGGTGGAATGAATGATTACATTTCTCTATTCTAGCACTCTACAAAAGAAATAATTTGTCACCAATATTTTACAGTTTTAAGCTACAAGTATAAACCTCACAATCATACTTTATCTTTACGTAATATAACAACACTTGCACATACAATTCGTAATAACTATAATAAACATAGCAATATTAAATCAAGATTTCCTAACAATTTCTAAGATGTTACCGATTTTCATGTACACCCTTTTCCAAAAGCGTTTTCATTAGGTGAATGATGTTTGGGATCCTTGCAATACCTAATTTCACTTGGTTAAATGCAAGAACACCGAACATCATTCATCTAAATTCTGTTTATCGACAACCGACCCCACAGTTTACCACAGTTAACTCTATTTTTTCACTCTTATTTGTGAGCCTTACCAAAAGAAAGTAGGTTATTGCCTTCGAACATAAAAGCCTCAGGTAAACTGTGGGGTCGGTTAGCGATAAATAGAGCAGAAGTGAAAACACTTTTGAAATAGGGTGGACATTATTAGAAGATTTAAAAACATTCATGTCTCGGATACAATGAAAACAAATATATCAAATACGTTCGGATTGAGGAAAGTAACCAGAAGCGGGCCCAGCTCCTAAATCCCCCCCCCCCCATATCTGCTCTGTATGATGCTGCAGCGTAGTAGTGAGAGGTTGAGATAGTAGTTTATGCGACTGTCTACAGGAGGACGAGGGCCCAAACTGCTTATTCAATCTGTTCTTTTTCAATGGCGACATATTGTTTTTATGAATATCGAAACTTTTTATGCTTCTAAGTTTCACGTATTTTGTGCCAGGATTTTGAAGCGATTTGATTGCTATACTTAGTTATTCCTTATTATAATAGCTACCAGTCGGTGTAAGTTTGAAGTAGTTAACATGCATAGTTACCGAAATATTTTTTTTCAAGAAAATACATTTAGTGGTCATAAATCGGACCCCCACGCTGTTTCTAAGCAATCCTCCATATTTTTACGATTACTTAGTCTCATCTTCTTAGAATTCTGTTGTAGGATCCAATATTTACACTACAAAGACTTAAGGAAAAATATGCCTTTATATTTTTTTTTATTGAAGATGCTTTTGAAGTAATTGAATACCTGATGTTTCATTAAAACATTTTTTAATTTGCTATTTATGATTGTTTTTATAGGAAGTAAATGCTTCTCTTTCATTCAATTTTTATTTTCTTCTTAATACCCATTTCATTTCATGAAATTAAGGGGCCCGCTTTAGGAACATTTTTTTTGAAATGGTTAAGAGTAAAGTTTTGGCATTTTTTACAAAAAAATTGATTTATTATATGGTTTTTTTAATAGTAAGACCTATTAAGTAACTTAACTAAGTATGTGTTCCACATTTTTTCAATGTTTTTAACTTGGTAGTTTTGCCTGTATATGTCAAAAACAAAATGGAGGCCCACTTTTGGTCACTTTCCTTTATTAGCAAATATCTGCGTAAGTGCAAAGAACGGATGAGAGGTAAGGAATAAGACGTTCTGTCGTGTTATCGCTGATGATTAAGCCGTGTGGAGTGAACTTTCCAATTTTCCAAGAGATTTAATAGGATGTACTTTGTGTATTATTTCCGTATGGAGTAATCGACAGCAAAAAAGCTTTTAGGAGGGCTGCATAAACTGAAGGAAAAAAAGTGCACCAATAGGAAGCATTAAAATATCCCATTCTTCCTCTGCCGTTTCCATTGCTAATAAAGCAGAAATGCATCTGGCTAACAGCCTGGGTTATTATATGCTGAAAAGCATATATTGGTTTCGCTCTGTTTGTGTGTCTGTCTGTCTGTCTGTCTGTCTGTCTGTCCGTCCGTCCGTCCGTCTGTATGTCCGACGATTTCTCGAGAATGCTTTAACTTTTTCAAGTTCTTTTTTCGCTGTTCGATAGAGACCCTTCCTGAGCTCACCTGATTAGTTTGTCGTCGAAATCGGTCTAACAGTCACGTGACTATTGAGACCCAAACCCCCCCATTAAATTTTTTTATTGGCAATATAAGGCATGTAATATGTCATTCGAACGGGAATGACGAGCACAAGACGAATATGACATTCTTTTCGATTTTCGAAATGCTACGTCCGAGAAAATGACCCCCAAAAAGTACTTCAATGACCCCTTATTACGAGCTTTAGCTAAAGCTATATATAAGAATACAAGCATGATCAGTACCTTTATGTGCCTGGCCAGCCATCGTTTGCACGAAAACGTGAAAATGGAAGAACTTAACGGCGATATAACAACTTTTGATGAGCTCTCGTGGACCCCTTCAAGCACGTGATCTAATGTTAAGAATATGAACTTAGGGCATGTAATATATCAATCGAATCCTACCGACGAGTCATAAGTGAATACAGTGTTACTTTTTGTTTATCATTTAAGCATTGTTGATGGCAGCCTGGAGCACGTGCCCGTTATGAAGCTTTCTTGATGCACGTGCTCATTTAATTTTAAAATTCAGTGCTGTTAGGCCTATTT
This sequence comes from Rhysida immarginata, assembly GCA_023313115.1. Classification (NCBI taxonomy): domain Eukaryota; kingdom Metazoa; phylum Arthropoda; class Chilopoda; order Scolopendromorpha; family Scolopendridae; genus Rhysida; species Rhysida immarginata. The sequence continues at coordinate 1,895,576 of JAHWFO010023044.1, read as the reverse complement.
TTAAATGTGTTAATTAATGTTAGGGCGATGGTTAAAAATGGCTAAATAACGTTAGGCCTGTTGTTAAAAATGGCTGATTAATGTTAGGCTTATAGTTAAAAATGGCTAATTAAAGTTAGGCCTATTGTAAAAAATGGCTAATTTATGTTAGGCCTAGAGTTAAAATGACTAAATAATGTTAGGCCTATAGTTCAAAATAGCTAATTAATCTTAGGCCTATTGTTAAAAATGGCTAATTAATGTTAGGCCTATTGTTA
>JAHWFO010023044.1:1853559-1887808 GCA_023313115.1 Rhysida immarginata | reverse complement strand
TTAACCTCTATAATACCCCCTTTAAGTATTTTACATTCGATGTAAATTACCCTGTATAGATAATCTTTGGATAGCAAAAACATTTTTTCTTCATTAAAATGTAATATCCTTTCATTGATAACATGGTATTTACATTTGAAAAGTAAAATCATGTACCGGAACATAAAATTATATGATGACTTATTTTTGAAATGAATTTTCAAATTTTAAAAAATATTTGCATTCAGTTATTGCAGCCTAATTATCTTAAACCATTACATAGAATTTTTATTATTCAACATAGTTTTCAACAGCGGCTTATAGAATAAAGGCAAATAGCGATTAGATAAATTAGAGATGAATACTTTACTGTTTATCCCTTTTTGGATAGGTTAGCCCATTATAGGAAGTGACTAACCTAATAACTTGACATTCAACTTAAATGTTACCATAATAACAGCACTTTAGTTCTGAATTTTAAAATAGATGGCACTGCCTTAACTTTAAAACTCGCTTTAGGTCGTGCCTGCCGAACTTCACCTTAGCGCTATTTTTTCACGCGCCGGACACTTCTGATCTAGGCTCTAATGCTGGGTGCCCACTTAGCGCGACGATAACGCGATTCTATCGCTTTGTGAAGCACGCATGCGCAGAGTGACGTCACGAGGGCGATTCTGTGGCGCATCTAAGGCGATTGAAAAGCTCTGCATGCCAGAGCTTTTCGATCGCGCGACTCCATCGCACCCAATCAGAAAACAGTTTCGAATCACGTGGCACATGCAATCATGGCAGCACCTACTTCGAGATGGTCGGATATCGCTACGGAAAATTTGATGGAAGATATCAAGTAATATGCAATTCTGTATGCACGAAATATCCAATTCTGATTTTGGAAGCACGAAATCTTGAAGTGGGAAACGAAATGATCGCGTAGATAGCGCATGCGCATTCAGTCACGCGGCCGTCGCGCCAAGTGGGCATCGAGAAGCGAATTGATCGCCTGGCGTTTGTTGCGCATGCGCATATGACTCAAAGCGATAGAATCGCGCGATCGTCGCGCTAAGTGGGCACCCAGCATAAGGGGTTACCTGTCTTAGGTTGATGAAACACAAAGTAATCGTTGATTTAACCAAAAACTAAAAGGAAATAAACTAACGTAAAGTAGACCAACTTAAATCTAGCTTAAATAAACGTAATCTTAAATACCAGAAGATAAAGCTAACTGTGGAAAGTAGACGTTAACTGTATCACAACAAAATGACAACTTAATAAAGTACACTAAACACTTCATTGGGTCGATTTGAACAGTAGCACACTAAAAAAACACCAATGTACAGCACCGTTCAGTACGATCTACATTTTGGATTGCAAATACCTCGACGAGTTCGATGATGAAATCGTGCACTACGCACAATAAACATTAACGGCTAAGGAATCCACCTCCTTATGCAGTTGAGCACACTTTTCAGGTAGATAGACACAAAACAGGTAAGTATGGTTTGTCTGCGAAGGTACATGACGGGTCTTCGCTGGGATAATACGGAATGCTAGCAGCTAACGCCGAACTATGAGAAAAGAGCCATGTATGAGTAAAGAGACAATAAAGGTGATGTTGCTTCCCAAGCATAACCGAAACTGTTAGCAACCATATCAGACGGATTAAGAGCAAGTAGAATACATAAATGTCAATGATGCAAAACACTCCATTGCTGCAGTGAGATATATATATATATACACATTAGGCAACCAGTATAAAGCCTAATTGCTTTTGTAAGTCCAAAGGGCCACAGTCCTTGCACTCCAGAACAATATCTAAGTTATTAGCTACGCAAGTCCATGAATGTGCGCCGGGCTAGCTCAAGGCTGCTGTCAGAGTAGAATTTGCATGTAACGAGGTGCGTAAGGAAAATACAACTGTTCCTTACCTGTAGTCTGTCAAGAGAAGCGTAGCAAACATGCCAATTACGATGTACACTCGTTCGTTCGGAACACTGGGCTGACGGCACCATTTTAGCGTGCCTCTCTCCGTCGTGACGTCGCTCCTCGCTGGTGTCTCCGACGTTAATGCCTTCGTTACCAGTAGAAAGTTTTCTCTCTCCGGTATCTCGCCTCTGTTCCAACAGCAGTAATCGCCCGTTTAACGGCTTCGTAGTCTTGTCATGGCCGTTAGATTTCTCTTTTCCAGCCAATCTCTTCCACCTTAGTTTACCGCAGTTTTTCTTCTCTCGTCGACCTCTCGATAGTTTTCCTCTGCTTTCCAATTCATCTCTTCCTCTTTACGTTGGTGACCACGAGCGTTACGTCGGCTCGCTTTCCACCTCGACGAATAGATGATACAGGCACGAAAGCTACCGACGCTGTCGACGGAATCCTCGATGGATTGTGAATTCCATGACACACTCGCCACCCCGAACCGCAGAAACTCCTGCGAAGTGATGGCGTTAACAGGTCAGTTCTTGTAAAACGTTCTGGAGGGCGTCAGCAATTACGTTTTGCTCGGATCTTATATACTTGAACGAGATATGATAATCCATGATATACTGCAGTACCTGAGCCTGTTGCCTGGATAATTTCGCTTGTGTAAGGAGCTTGGATACCGCTTCATTATCAGTATAGATTACAGTGTTCACTTGTTGCATATTGTTTCTCCATACCTGGGCCGCATGGGCCACGGCTAATAGCTCCTTCACATAGATGGATAATTGGGCTTCTTCAGCTCTAAACCACCGAGACTGATACGCTATGGGGAACAACTTCCCCCCGTAAACTTGTGTGGCTACAGCTCCAATCGTGTCTTCCAATGCACCGCACAGGACAAGCAGTTCCTTTGCCTGATTAAAATTTTTTAAGCTGGGGGCTTGTAAACGCTTTCTTGAGCCTATCGAATGCTGTTTATTGCATGGGCCCCTACGTATAGATGGCGTCCTTATTTAATAAGTCGAAGAGGGGTCCTGTGACTTCTGCGTATTCACAAATAAAGTGCCTATAGAACTGTGCTGTGCCTAGGAATGCTCTAAGTTGATGGATGTTAGTAGGCACCCGGCCACTTTATAATGGCTTGGGTCAGTCTTTCTTTGCTTGCCTTGCCTCCTGCCGATAGCTTGTAACCAAAATATTCGACTTCGGTTTTATAGACGAAATTCATCTGAGTTCGAGGCTTCTGCACTGCTGGTTGGGTTTACTTTTGTTGGGGGCACTCTCGTCGTAAGTGATCCTGGAAACCGCAGCTGTAACATCTTCTTGTGTCTCGCCGGCGCGGACGCATTGGTTGGCCTCGTCTCTGGATAGCGTCAATTTCCATGGGCTCTTTGTGAGGTTCTAGATTGCCCTGATGGTCACAGAACCATCTCTCAACAAATGATATATAGTCCTCAAGGTTCGTTAACTCTCTCATTTTGAGTTGAGCTGCAATCTTAATGGGAAGTCCTTGTAGGAATAGATGTATTTTTTATGTTTAGGTGGAGTCTGTCAATCCTCCCGACAGTTGGCAGAAACGTGTTACATATTCGGCTACGTTGTTCCCTCTTAGCTTTAGTTTTTGCAGTTCAGTCCTGTTCGTCAATTGTGTTTGGCCTCCGCTGAAGACCTCCAGGAGCTTTCGTTGGAAGTATTCTCATAACACCAAAGGGTTGTTCTCGGCGAAGTTGGCGTACCACACAGCCGCTGGTCCTGTAAGGTAGGGGGGCATAAATTGCATATATTGATGTTGCCCTATTCCCTTACGTTTGGCTACAGCGATGAATTGCTTTAGGAACTGGTCCGGGTCTTCTCGAGGTTTTCCCGCAAAACTTGGAAATTTAAGAGCTTCCACCGCTCTTTGTATGGGGGACACTTGTAGTTCCCTGACGGCTTGGGTGAGATTGATAAAATTTTCAGCTCCTCCTTCAGCCATTGTTGAATCGCTGGGAAATGACGACTACGTAGCACTAACACCAACCACCACACAATCACTAAACGGACATTTGTGACCTTGTACGCCAGTTACACTTAAACACTTCCACATACGTATCACTGAGTCACAAAAACACTAAGCGCAGGTATGAAATGCTTCGCGCCGCCTATTTATTTCTCTTGAATTAAGGCACTTGCACACGGAGCACTACACTTTTGCCCACTTTAAGGAGAATGGCAGAAAGCACAGACACACAAGAAAATCACCAGAATCTCCAAAATAACTTCGAAGCACAACACTATGGCGCAACTTGAAGAAATATAAAAAAAAAAAATTCGTGTGTTAGCACACATTTTTACTAAGGATACACAAATTGCAGCACAATGTAACACTATACTAATAGCACTGACTTGGTTGAGGTGCGGGAGCAAAAAACTAAAAAAAACGAAAATTTTATAACGTGGTCTCACTGCTCTGGTACCACGCACTGCCTCTGTAATGTGAAAATAATAGGATAATGCAGAATGATGCGCAGTGGAGAAAAACACTAAACAGGGGACGGCTTAGGTTGATGAAACACAAAGTAATCGTTGATTTAACCAAAAACTTAAACTAAAAGGAAATAAACTTACGTGAACTAGACCAACTTAAATCTAGCTTAAATAAACGCAATCGTAAATACGAGAAGATAAAGCTAACTGTGGAAACTAGACGTTAACTATATCACAAAATGACAACTTAATAAAGTATACTAAACACTTCTTCGGGTCGATTTGAATAGTAGCACACTAACAAAACACGAACGTACAGCACCGTTCAGTACGATCTACACATTGGATCGCAAACACCTCGACGAGTTCGATGATGAAATCGTGCACTACACACAATAAACATTAACGGCTAAGAAATCCACCTTCTTATGCCGTTGAGCACATTTCTCAGATGGGTAGACACAAAACAGGTAAGTATGGTTTGTCTGCGAAGGTACATGACGGGTCTTCGCTGGGATAATACGGAATGCTAGCAGCTAACGCTGAACTATGAGAAAAGAGCTATGTATGAGTAAAGAGACAATAAAGGTAATCTCGCTTCCCAAGCGTAGCCGAAACTGTTAGCAACCACATGAGACGGATTAAGAGCAAGAAGAATACTTAAATGTCACTGATGCAAAACACTCCGTTGCTACGGTGAGACAAATATATACAGGGTGTATCAGGTTCGATGGTCATAATGTACCTAGCGTGATCCTTTGCATGTTTACAAACTTAAAGTTTCTAACGCAATATTTCAAAACTCAAATGTTAAGGGTCTAAACATCACGCGAAATTTGCTGAAAACCTGTCGAAAACGTCTTTTAATCTCAACAATTGCCGCCGATTTAATTGTAATTGCCCCTTTGAATTTAATGAACTGCTAGTGCGGAAAGTTCTTAAGTGACGTAACGACGCATTTTAAATTTTGAGTTTTCAAAATTTTCGATAAATTTGTAAATATAATATATTGAATAATTATTTGGGTAAAGAAAAAAAAAATTGTTACAACTGGAATTCGAACCCGCCACCTCACACAAATAATTTGATTTGTGAGTAGCAACCACGCTGCCGTCTGAGCTATCGGATCGCTTACAATCAAAGAGGAAAACTCCCTTATATATGGTGCTGGAAACTTTAAACCGTCTTTTTTTCAAAATTGGCTGATCAATGCGCCTTAATATTTAAATATATTAACATCCTAAAAGTACACTACAACTATACGAAGTCTCGTATTAAACTAAAATTCCGAGGTCGTAATGTCCCCTTGTAAGTTCATAACTAAGCAGTTCCATGAACGTGCGCCGGGCTAGCTCAAGGCTGTTGCCGGGGTAGAATTTGATGAAAGGAAGTGCGTAAGAAAAATACAACTGTTCCAAACCTGTAGTCTTTCAAGAGAAGCGTAGCAAACACGCCAATTACGATGTACGTTCGTTCGCTCGGAACACTAGACTGGCGGCGCCGTTTTAGCGGGGCTCTCGCCGTCGCGACGACGCTCCTCGCTGGTCTCTCCGACGTTAATGCCTTCGTTACCAGTAAGAAGTTTTCTCGCTCCGGTGTCTCGCCTCCGTTACAACAGCAGTAATCGCCCGTTTAACGGCTTCGTAGTCTTGGCATAGCCGTTAGCGTTCTCTTCTCCAGCCAACTTCTTCCATCTTCGTTTACCGAAATTTTTCTTCTCCTCTCGTCGATCTCTCGAGATTTTTCCTCCGCTCTCCCATTCGTCCCTTCCAAGGTAAGTATAGAGAGGTAGGCCAAATGGAGAGCTAGCCAATCACAATTGAGCTCGTGTTGAAACGTCACTAAGGAGGGATATGCACCATTGTCTTGCCTTGCGAATGATGAAATTCTATTAAAAAATCTTTTTTTAATTTAAAAATTGGAAAGTTAAAAATAAATAAAAACCTGAAGTAGTAACAGAAATAAACAAGAATATAACTCGTAAAACGATTTTCAAATATGCTGAAAAGAAGAATATAAAAATTTGTTATTTAATAATACTGTAATATTTTTATATACAGCAATGGCAAAAACTGCATGTAAATTTACGTATTCCATTGCAGCGCTCACACGAATCTTTCCAAACACGCGCGAAATGAGAATGAAAGCCTCGCACGTCTAAATGTTTTAAACTACTGGGCCTATGTTCTTTCCACAGCTAGATCAAAGTTACCATAAACGTCAGGAGAGAAAAATCATTGTTTCAAAGCATTGTCGGGAAAAATCTTTTAAGCATTCCAAGGAGCTTTAGCTGTGACGTAGATGTAATTTTAAATTTGAATATCTCACTTTTACTTGCATTTGGTTTAAATAAACAGTGGAAATAACTTTGATTCTATACGCATTCACATCATTTTTAAATATAGGCCTAACTTCAATTAGCCATTTTAACAATAGGCCTAATATTAATTAGCCATTTTTAACAATAGGCCTAACATTAATTAGCCATTTTTAACTATAGGCCTAACATTAATCAGCCATTTTTAACTATAGGCCTAACATTATTTAGTCATTTTAACTGTAGGCCTAACATTAATTAGTCATTTTTAACAATAGGCCTAACATTAATTAGTTATTTTTAACAATAGGCCTAACATTAGTTAGCCATTTTTAACAATAGGCCAAACATTAATTAGCCATTTTTAACTATAGGCCTAACATTATATAACCATTTTAACTGTAGGCCTAACATTAATTAGCCATTTTTCACAATAGGCCTAACTTTAATTAGTCATTTTTAACAATAGGCCTAACATTAATTAGCCATTTTTAACAACAGGCCTAACAGCACTGAATTTTAAAATGAAATGAGCACGTGCATCAAGAAAGCTTCATAACAGGCACGTGCTCCAAGCTGCCATCAACAATGCTTAAATGATAAACAAAAAGTAACACTGTATTCACTTATGACTCGTCAGTAGGATTCGATATTACATGCTCTAAGTTCATATTCTTAACATTAGTGCACGTGCTTGAAGGGGTCCACGAGAGCTCATTAAAAGTTGATATATCGCAGTTAAGTTTTTCCATTTTCACGTTTTCGTGCAAACGATGGCTGGCCGGGCACATAAAGGTACTGATTAAGCTTGTATTCTTATATACAGCTTTAGCTAAAGCTCGTAATAAGGGGTCATTGAAGTACTTTTTGGGGGTCATTTTCTCGGACGTAGCATTTCCAAAATCGAAAAGAATGTCATATTCGTCTTGTGCTCGTCATTCCCGTTCGAATGATATATTACATGCCTTATATAGTCAATAAAAAATTTAATTGCGGGGTTTGGGCCTCAATAGTCATGTGACTGTTAGACCGATTTCAATCACAAACTAATCAGGTGAGCTCAGAAAGTGTCTCTATTGAAGAGCGAAAGCAGAATTTGAAAAAGTTAAAGCGTGCTCGAGTAATCGTCGGACATACAGACGGACAGACGGACAGACAGACAGACAGTCAGACAGACAGACACACAAATAGAGCGAAACCAATATATGCTTTTCAGCATATAATAAAATCAAGAGTTTTAGCAGAAATAAAAATATGCTGAGAAAAATTAAAATCCAACGTTGTTCAAAAAAATAATAAAATAAAGTAAAAAAAAATATACCTAAATAAAATAACGTAAAAATAATAAAATAAAGTAAAATAATAAATAATCAAAAAATTTTTTTACCTTCTAAAAATGCACTCAAAAGTAGAAAGCAAATTCTTTGCTTAATAATTTTTATGAAAAAAAAATACAAATCTTAGATGGTGATCCTCGGGAAAATAGTAATATTTTACATCAGATCCACATGTTTTTTTTTTGTTTTTTTTTATTGTAATTATTGGGCACACACGGAACAATTAGGCGTTTTAACGAGGAATATTAATGAATGCGAGCAGACTTTCTCCTGTGTGACATCGCATGACAACGCCCACTAACTTCGGATTCTCATGTTAATGAGCCATCTGGCCCTACGTTTCTTTACTTGCCTTGGTCCCTTCCTCCTTACGTTGGTGACGACCTGCGTTACATCGGCTCGCTTTCCTCCTCGACGAATAGATGATACGGGTACGACAGCTACCGACGCTGTCGACGGAATCCTCGATGGATTGCGGATTCCGTGACACAGATGAAGATACGTTTTGTTAATACGTTTTGGCTATTCTCACGGACTTGGAATTTGCTTTACAATTCGGATTTTATTTTTTGCTTTGTGAATAGGTATTGTCGTTTGGTTTTATTCAAATTTGTAAGATTAGTGATAAATAGCATCAATAGTGCCCGGGGTACTTCCTGGTACACTTCCTGTCCTTCATGCACGGGGATGATTGTGTTCGTTGTGTGCCCGAATGGCCCGTGGATCATCTTTTTGAAAAATGTGTCGTATAGTTTTTTGGCAGTGTTAGCATCAGGAATTTTTGCAGAATAATACCGTCAATTTGCTTGGGACGCAATTTTTCTTTTAGCCACAGTAAAAAATGTATGTGGGCAAACCGCGCTTTTACCACTCTGAAGTACATGAAGCACTGAATCTCGCCATATATTTGATCTTTCGTGAGCAGAGCTACCAACTTCCGAACTTTAATTTCAAAATGCCGAGCATAGGATAGGACAATATAGGATAAGATAGGATAGGATGAGCATAAAATGATGATGCAATGACAGAACATTCGTTTTATGCTATTGAACATAAAAAGAGTATAGCAGACGATAAGGATATCTAGGAGGCCAGTGAGATACCCGTGTCTCCCTTGAGATCTCTAACAAATGTCCAGACGGCTGACAAAAGTTTCTGTTTGTTTGTGTGTTTGGCAAGGAAAGAGAAAGAACGAGTATTGGTTAGGAAACTCTGCAGCTAAAAGACAAAAAAGCTATCCGGGCATCGTAAACATTTGAACAACGGAGGGTATAGGAGCTTCTCGTCAAGGGCAAGGGAAATTCGAAGGAAAGATGAGATCGAAAGTATCAAGTGATATTCCCTGGTTGTGAAAATGGATATTTTAATCTGAGGCAGGTCAACCCAACAGGAGGATAAATAAAGTCCCGGGCGATGCCGGGTTTTCAGCTAGTGCTAATATATAGTGCTTTTCTTCCCACCAGTTAATTGCTAGCGGTCGATTTACCTACAAAGGTTGCCGCCCTCTGAGAAAGCGGTACCCTGTTCACGCTTCATTTCTAAGCCCGTACAGCGAGAAGTCAGGCCCATTACTTCTGCGCTTTTAAACCCACCAAAGGGATTGCAAGAAAGTCTCGCTCCGCTAGTGTTTTTCATTTGGATGGCCTACTCCATGCCTCGTCAATTGATCGGGACTTTAATGAATTGAATTGAAGTGTTTGTGTGAAATTAATAAGAGTGTAAGTTAACTTATCAAATTCATTTATTCTGATTGAATAAAAAAGTTATTTATTTAATATTCTACCTGCTGGCATCAACCCTCCTTTCACTCTGTCACTCATTTTACTCTGCTGATTATTCATACATGATATCCCGACGTTCAACCCCGATCATCATCGTCCACGTAACGTCTTAGCATGGAATAAAAGTACGTATTTTTATTAACGTCCACGTATTTTTATTACATGGTCTTAGTTAGGAATGTCATCGAACATCTCCTCCCCTGCAGCCCGCCTTCGCGTGCTAGTTGCATGAGGGCAGTCCTTTTACTAACTTACTTATCTGTCCCTTACCCAGTTCAGTTCCCTCCCCCCCCCCTCCCACGCGAACTTCCACCCTTGGGGACTCTTTCCGACAAATTTCATTCTTTCGTCCTTTAAACGAGATTACCCATTTCCAGTGAGTCGGACTCCTGAGGACAATTGACCCCCCTTTTTGTGACACGTATTCTTTGAAAGAAAATCAAAAAATAAAAGCTTAGTAATTCTAATTCGATTAGACGTCCCCGTGTTTTGAGATTTCACGGATTTGTTAAGAAACTGATAAATAAAAATCTATTAAAACGAATCGATACGATACCTACGCAGCATCCGGCGTCCTGGACGCTAGACAATTTTGTTCCTAATGAATCCGTAACATACATAACCTACTCAATAGTGACCCCACCGACCACTGAATTTAATCGCCAAGCACGAAAAGGCTAGCACCTGTATTTCGTAATGACGTTTACCATACCCTTGAAAAACTTTATAAAGTGTATTGATCGTTTAAGTTTCGTTAAATATAGTTTCGAGCCCAGTTTTTTTAAATTGAATTTATTAGACTTTGAGAAAAAGAACTTTAATTTTTTTATTGATAATTACGCGTACAATAATTTATCTTCTTTTTATTTTTATATAGGTATCACATACGTTTAATTGACAGATCAGAAATAATCCCTTAAATACCCAGTGTGCAAGTTGTGAATAGAGATGGAGAGAGGTGACGTTTAGTTAATTTTTTTTACGAAGTATAACAATTCCATTACCAAGTTAATAATCATTAAGATTACAAACTTGAGTCCGAATACAAAAATTGAAAATATAAAGTGCAGAGTGCTTAATACTGGTTACAAAATTTGTTATCGAGAGGCCGGTCTTCATCTGCGAAGAAATCAGACTTGTTTGTTAGTGGAATCGAACCTGGCACCGCGCAACAGAAAGGTGGCGATCAATACTGGTGAGTCAACGAATGGCTCGTGCCATACACTGACACCCTTGAAGCCAGGTAGGGTTCATACATCGAATGAACGATTGCTTTACCCTCGCTTGCTGAGTTATAGGAGTTGACAGTTGGCGACTTGGAAACCGTTAGGAAAGAAACTAGGTTACTTCTATTCTCGATGAGTGCAGGCTCCTCACCAAACGTGCCCTGATCGCTTTCGAGAATCCGTCCCGCTGATGGCGTGCTTAAGTGTTCGCTTATTGTGTGGCAGCTCGAGGTGAAAGGCTGAACGAGGGGGGCACCATTATATCGACCGGTGTCCTTCGACGCTCGTTGAGATTCCTTTCCTCGAGAATGAATCAGAAAAGGCAGTCTTTTCTTTCTCTTCCAAAATGGCCGGCGACGATAATGCGCATCGGAATTGTACAGCTGAGACAGATGAGACTCGGAAAGTTCAGTAATAAAAATATTATTATTTAAAGTTCCTTGCCTTTTCAGATCTTTTAAAACGTCCTGGGAGCTGTATGAATCAAGTTCCCATTGTCGAGTATCACTGTTTTCTCGAATGGCAGCAGCATGTAAAGGGTCGTTTGAGAAAGAGTTCGCTTGAGAAGAATCAACAGCTGACGAAATCACATCCACTGGTTCCCGAGAAGAAAGTCTAGTTTCAAATCTCCAAGCGGTACCTTTCCGATAATATGTGTATCCAGGTACATGTTCCTGTTCCTTAGGTAAGTGTTAGGCCTAAGCAGCTGCCTTCTTTTTCGTCGAGCACGTTAATTTTCATGAGCCTTGCCTGAAAGTTTCCGGATTATTCTCTTCTTTGCTGGTTTTTAAAATCTTTTAATACTGTTTGCCATCTTTTTAGGCAGGGAAAACCGGATTTTTGTCTGAAAACCAAGCTCTTTCTAATCTTTCTATCCCTCCCGCCGTTTTTATCCTTCTCGATAATTTGCTCATTTCGCATTCGTCTATGCGACACCAATGAGCTTTCCTATTCCCTTCCTCAAGCTTCGGAGAGGGTCGATTCTTTCTGAGGGGCGCCGGGCTCGCTCTTTGACTCATTCTCGGTCCTCGCCTTGCTCTCCTTCGCTGTTGGCTTCTTGCCAGCTCGATTCCGCGTGTTATGTCGTCAGATCGTTTTTTCTCATTTGGCTCAATCTGACGACATGACAATCGGCCCTTGAGTAGGGGATGTCTTCTTTGTTCACCGGGTACCCTGAATAAAGTTTTCCCTACACCCCGAGCCGGGATTTATGGAAGGGTTCAACCAAAGAGTAGTCTTAGATTTTTTTATTATTGCCGATCTCGATACAAAGTGAACGACGAGTGATCTCCCTGTTTGCTGGTTTGACGATGACCGCCAGATAGTTCTCTTGCCAGTCACCTATTGAATAATGTGACTGGCCACAAAACAAAGCCCGTTATAGTATTCATGCATAGATGCATAGATACATGTAAACAGCGGATGGTTGTTTTCTATAAATCCACGCTCATGCGTTACGAAACAAATTTAACGGAAGTGACGTATAATTTTTCATCTTCGTACGAAAAGTTTTTCGCAACAAAACAAAACTAACTCCCTATTATCTTTCCTAGGGTGCAAGCCGGAAAAAAGGTTACAAAACGCTGCCTGCACTTAAAACTGCCCCCATTCCCGTTGTTTTGGAAAGAAATTTATTCGGTAGTCAATGCCTTTAGGCGTAGGAATTAAGAACAATTGAGCGAGTTCGTCAATTTGTTCTTCGATTTATACGAGGGATGATTTTAACCTAAGATCCGTTATATAATAAATATAATGTAGCATATATCTTTTCAAAAATTATTCTTTACCAAATTCTACCTACTTTTAACTATTTTTCATTTATGCTATTTTTCATAATGCCATTTATCCGGATACACATCTCAGAGCTTTCGTACAGAGACATGATAGCAACCTGTAATTACCCATCCACTCCGTACTCTTGCAACACTTGACAGAGCTTCTCCCGAGGAACTGTCATATGCTTTTTTCGAGGTCCACAAACAAGTGGATGGGCAACTACTGGTTGCTATCATCAAGACCGGATAGACAGGGGCATTAAGACCAGACCGTTCATCGTAGGTGTTGAACTCCGCCAAAGGTGCGTACTGTCGCCCCTCTTGTTCATTATCTTTATGGACCGGATAGACAGGTGCAGCCGAGGCGATGAGCGTGTTTGTGTAGGCATCTGCTCAGTGGAGAGGTTGCTCTTTGCTGACGATCTTGTCCTCCTTGGGTCTTCTCGCACCAATCTTCACCATGCACTAGACCAATTTGCAGCCAAATGTGAAGAGGCTGGGATGAAAATCTGTGTGACTAAGACTGAGATTCTGGTCCTTTCAAGACAGCCTGCTCATTGCGCTCTCCATGTTAAGGGAGCCCAATTGAGACAGATGGAGAAGTTCGAGTATCTCTAGATTGCATTCACGAGTAATGGACTGCAGGATAAAGAATTGGATGCTCGGATCAGTGCAGCAAGCTGTGTAAGACGTGAACTCTGGCTATCCAAGGTAATGAAATGTGAGCTGGGACACAAAGCCACAAGCTCTCCGTTTTCAAATCTGTCTTTGTCCCCATTCTCACCTATGGTTATGAGTCTTGGGTAATGACCGAAGGAGTGCGATAGCGGTTACAAGCGCCCGAAATGAGATCTTTGAGAGGTGTGGCAAGTGTGACCCTACTAGATAGAGTGCACAACAGCACAATAAGGGAGTATATACGTGTTGAGCCGCTACTTCTCCGCATTGAGAGATCTTAGTTGCGCTGGTATGGCCACGTGATTCGGATGCCGCAAACTTGTCTTCCTAGGCAGTTGTTATTTTCCAAGCTGCCGAAATGCGCATACGTTGCAATAAACATCTGATGTGGAATAGTGGTTTCCTGTTGCTCTTGTTAATCTGTGTCCACAGTTTCTGGCTTCATCTCCTTCTATACTCGCATTTATTCTTAGACTCCTGGTTAATTAAAATCAGTCTTTTAATTAATTGAATAAGTTTGATCACTGGCATTTCATCAATGCTGAGTCGTGATATTCCAAACATTCTTATACGATGTCTTTCTTCTTCGTATACAGGGTGAATTTCAAGTACACCGACAAACTGCAGGGAATGGTTCCTGACTGGAAATGGAGTAAAAAAGTTCTTATCAACATGTGGCCGGAAATGCATTATTGCCACGGTAGAAGGCACGATGGAGCGCCACCCCATTTCCGCATTATTATTCGACAACATCTCAACATCATCTTCCCAGACGTTGGATAGGACGCGGAGGCCCTGTTGAATGGTCTGCTTGATCACCGGACTAAACCCCCCCACCCCCCTGAATTTTTACTTTTGGGGGCATCTGAAAAGCCTCGTATTGTGTGCCGGGACGATTTGCACACGCACCATCCATTTCCGGGCGCATGTTGATATGACCTTTTTTACTCCATTTCCAGTCAGGAACCATTCCCTGCAGTTTGTCGGTGTACTTAACATTCACCCTGTATAATTATATTGCACCACTTAAAACAAAATCTAACGACAAAGTAACGGCATCTCTGAATATCTATCCACGCAAATAAACGACATTTTCGTTTGCGGCATTTTTTATGAATGGCAATAAATCTCCTTAGATACTGTAACGGCAATAAACTATCGTTAAGTGGTTTTGTCCTTAAATACTGTACCGACAAAATAGTATCGACACTATGTGAATCCGGACCTTACTTTTTTTTTAAATTTATTAAAAACAGCTTTTCTTTCTATCATTTATCATAAAACAATTTTGTTTGGCTGAAATTGAATTATACACAGACATTCGGAGAAGGGTGTTATACTAGTTATTTAAATTTTCTCGTTCATTTTTCTGGAATGCTACACAATATTCAATGAATGGGTACTTATTGAATTGTTTACTTACTTTTAATAAACGTAAACAATTTTAGGCTATTTCTTATTTAAGATACTTTTCAGATAAATCGTGTCAAATTCATTCATTTCCATATACCAATCTGAAAGTCTAAATAATTTTAAACTTCCTCTTTCATGCATAATTGGTATACTTTTCGAAATACGAATACTTTTGGAAAATTAATATCCATACAATACAATAAAATAAAATAAAATAAAATAAAATAGAACTGCTATAATCATTTCTAACTTCTCCTAAATGAAAAAAAAAACGAAAAATTAGAAAAAAAAATTATACTTTAAAATTTTAATGTTATAGAGGCCAAAATTTAATCCGATATTTAATTTTTTCATCGCATTACGTTTCCTGAAGAATACAGTAACGTAACATTCCCCCGACAATCGAATTACATTAATATAATCGAACCAGTGTATTCATTATCATAATTTTCGTCCTAAATTTCCAATTTTTTTTTCCCTTCAATTACTTATATTTAATTCTGCATTTTTCTGACATTGGATCTGACAAAAGAGATTTCGCAACCGTTTTTCCATTACAATAAAATTCTGATTCGCCTTTTAAAATGCTTTGATTGCTTTTTAGAAAAACATTCTTCTAATACAGAACTAAGGAATTAATATACGGCAAGTATGAATTTGATACTCTTGTAAATTAAAACAGTTTTTTGCTTATATACATTAGATTTTTCTAGATTAAGGCTAAGTTTTGAAAATATGTATTCATGATTTCAACTTACGAAAAACATTATCTCAACATGAAAACTGCAATTCAGAGCAAAGGATTGATTTTCGAACTTTTGATAGTAATGTAATAATAGTTGGCATTATTTAATTTTCTTCATCATTATTAGTACAATGAGATAGACTTCATATATGAAATATATTGGACTTCGTATTATAAATTAGTCGGACACTAATCGACTTACTATTAGAGACAGACTTCAGTGTAAAAACGCTTTAACAGCATACATGCATTTGTTTTAATAAATTTGAAAAAATTGGAGAAAGCAGAATATTCTCTAAATTCTCAGTTTAATTCATCTTTATTATAAAACATAACGATATGTGTTTTCATTTATGTGGAATCAGTTTAAACAGAATTAAAATAAAGAAAAATGGTAAAAAAAAATTCTACTCTCTACAAATTTCTTTGCCATTTTCTTTACTATCTTTCCACGAAATTTTCTTTATTATTTTTCTGTATTTTAATTATTATTATCCGGAGATTTGGTGTGGAAAAAATTTTCCTAGATCGATTTTCCAGTAAATATTAAACAGACTGGTTAACGAAACATTACTAATTTCCTACAAAAACACTGTTGAAAAAAATATCCGTTGAGGCATTGTCGTCTACGTCATCTTAACTATTTCCATTATTTATATATAGGGTGTCTCAAAATTCCGGGTACAAACTTTTAGGGGAGGTAGTATGGGTGATTCTAAGCAAAAAAGTTCATATGAACATGGGTCCGAATTTGAACGATAACCGAGATATGTTCAGAAATAAAAATGCCGCCACCAAGAGCAACATGTTAATAACTCAGGTTTCAGAACGCCTAGAATAATGAAATTTGAGGGAGTAATAGGGTACATAAAACTGTCTATACCGTTAAAACTTGATCGTATTCCAACGAGTAATTTCCGAGTTACGCATTCAAAATCGTAACAGTGCTCACATGCGAGTACTAATCAGCACGTGTTAAGTTTGTACCTGGAATTTTGAGACACCCTGTATATGTTGGAACATCATAAATATTCATATTTGAAGGAGAAGACTGAAAGAAGCATGTCAGAACCTATTAAAGAAATAAAGAAAATACTTTTGTATCGATTTGCGAAGAATATGGCAAATTAGGACGCTTGCATTCACAAGAATATTACTATTTCTATTAATTCTGTCGGTTGTTTGAGTATTTTCTTGATGCGTAGTTATCAAAAAGTTGGATCGATTTAAAAAAAAACATTTAATACCTTGAACAGTGCACAGATTGCAACCGCATTTAAATTTTGATTTTCTTAAGTTACTTTTAAAAAAAAAAAAAAGACAAAGGAATAAATCAATAAAGAAAGCAGTTGGGAATGCCCTAACTTGCATTACCAAAACGACAAACTTAAAAAGTTCGTCACTGAAACGATTTTTATAACAATTCTCAAACTGAAGGAAATCGTGAATTATTGAAAGTAAGGGAATAAAATGGCTCTTTGGGTATAGGGATTATCGAAGTTAAATTTCCCCAACTCAATAGTGCTGTGGAGGGTGTCTTACTTCTGCAAATGACACAAAATTCGAAGAACATACAATGCAGGCGATGCACTCACGACTTAGAAAAGGTCGCCGATAGGTGCTGCTGCTTCCCGACACATCGTTCTTGTAACAGACTAAAAAAAAATTGAGCCACATTACTTATATCCGTGGCTCAATTTTTTTTAAAAAAAGAGAAATTCTCCCTCCTCTCTTGATTATTTCGTTAACACTCCCGCTTACTAGGTAACACTTCCACCCAATGAAAAAATATAAAAGGTTAAAAAAAACTCCCGGGGCACAGTTTCCCAAAAGTTAAACGTTTAAATTTAAACACCTACTACTAAAAGAATCCCCACATAAATCACTTAAACACTGTATACGCTTTAGCCCTTCGGCAAGAGATTTTTTTTTTATTTCAGACTTCATTAAATTGATTTTTATCCAAAATAAATATAAAAAAAACAAAAAAAAAACAACTCTGATATAGAACAAATCAATATTTCGCTTTTCTTAAAGGAAAAAGTCCACAGAGTGCTCACTCAGTTAGGCATAATTCCAAAAGTATAATCATTTCCCGGTTGGTTTTGTCCGGTCAAATTCGTCCACGTTCTAATCTTCTTCTTACCGTCTCGGACGCTGATATCCTCAGGTTGTAAAAACTGTTAGACAAGTACTCATAAAAGACAATTATCAAGGAAGCCATTGCACAAGGATCATTTTCGTATATTTAAAACAAAATTCAGAGTAAAACTTGTGACTCAAACTACAATTAAAGAGAATTACACATTGATACATACTTAAATGTTTAATCATAAGAAATAAAAACCTAATCCCAAAGAAAGTGCAATTCGATTTTCTTTTTTTTTTTTTATTAAGGCCTTTGAAAACTAAACCGCGAACGTTGCGCCGTTCTTTTCATTTTTTTATTTAGCAAAAAGCATATCACACACACAAAATACTTGGCCTTCATGGATGTCTTTTTCCCACACTCTCATGTACGGGGGGCAAGTCGCTGACGTTGGGAGCCTTTGAAAACAAATAAAGAGACTGTCATATTAATCGTAAATTAAATTAATGGGAGACTTGTGGGATGCTCTGTTAAATTAAAATTAAATTAAAAATCATTATCCTCTTTTTCCGAACATAAGTTAACTGCAAACAGATTAATCGAAAAGATTTGTCTTTTATATTCATAGCTTATTCGCATAAAATTCCGTCATATCTTCCCAGTTTGTTGTTTTGAATATTCGCTATGTGAAATATTTTTTTGTTTTATGGTCTACAATATAATTTTATCATTTGATCGCATTTCTTGGCATATCCTGAATTCTGGATCATATAGGAGTCGTGCTCGTTTAGTTTGCAAAAAAAAAGAACTTCGTTTGGAAAAGGAACGTCGAAACATTTTTCCAGGAAGTATGTGAAATAATTATGCAAAATTTCAGAATTATGATATATGTCATATTTATTATTATTGATTGTAATGTTATTTCTCAAAAATAAAACAAATAAATGAACAAAAGGAGTGAACTGTGGATAAAGATATCATAAGGAAAGAAACAACCTCTTGTCCACAAAAGCAGTTTAATCCGGCGTATACGTATTTCGGTCTCTTTAAGGTTTATGGAGCATACAGCCCGCGCCAGGTTCGGCCGTCTCGAAAAATCTGCTGTCGCCAAACACTTGTTGGACACGGGCAGTGATGTTTTGAAGCAAGATTGCCGCCTGCTTAGACCAGTTCAGAACAGATTTTTGTTGGACGCCTACGAGACGTTGGAAATAGGCAAGAAAAATCCGGGACAGTTGTTATAAATGGCGATTCCGGTCCCCTGGGCGATTCGGTTTTATTAATACTTTTCCATAATTTGTAATTTCTTCCTTTTTCTGTATTTTGTTTCTATGGAGTTAGTATTTTGTAACGTTTTTTGAATTTTGTTTAATAATTTTTTGCTTTATGGTTCTTTACCATTTTTGAATGGATTTTACCGTTTAGGTTTTTCATTGATTCAACTTCTTATGTCGTAAATGCATTCCTCTTAATTTTTTTAAATGGCCATTCAACTCGCTTGTGGTTTGGTCAGTTTCGAAGATTAATAGATTTCGCATACTTTCTTAGCATATAATTAAGCCTGTAATTATCTTGTTTTCTTGTATTGGGTTGAATATTTCTAAAAGAGACTGAAATATGTATACGCCGGATTAAACTGCTTTTGTGGACAAGAGGTTATTTCTTTCCTTATGAAAACAAATAAAGAAGCTTTCGTTCATTTCTGGAGAGCAACCAGAATAAACAAGTATAGCTATATTTCTTTAATGGTTCTTAATTTAATTTTTCGTCTTTTAAAAAACTAATGCTTCGTCCTCGTTCACATATAGGCTCTCACGGAGGATTTGCTGTGGAGTGCATCCCCTAAGAGTGAACAGCCATGTTTGAAAGAATTTATTTGAAAAGGAAGACAGAAAGGAATATATTAAAAATATTTATTTTTCTCTGCATTATAATAGTGGTCCTTTTAACATCAGCAATTTTAAATGAAATTAGGTAGGTAGTTACCGTTTTTTGAGGAGTAAAAAATAAATCTTTAAGGAATTATAGTGGGCCGATAATTAAAGAGCGATTTCTTGTCACCTATAGCAATTCCAGATAAGTTGTGAAAGATATTTGCCTTTTTAACACAAATGCTTTTCATTTACCATCAGCTTATTAAATTGATCAGTAAGTTTTGCTTTATCAATTTTCATTCCTTCAATAAGAATATTAAAAACTCTAAAGTTCATTCAATTACTAGCTACATCAAACGCAACTTAATCACCGAAAATTGTATAACTGAATAATTTTTAAGTTACTTTTTTTATAAAAACATACTGAAGAAAAAAAAACGCTGTGGATACGGTCACGGCGCCGTGACTTGTCAGCGTTCACGATGGTCGAAAAAAGGAAGTGACGTTATCAAGAACAGAGCATGCGCTTCGCGCAGGGGGATGGCACTTTGGCAAGCGAGTAGTCACTACAAGCGAGAATCGTTCAAAGGAGTAGTTCGCGAACGATTTCGCGTATATTTAAACGATTTAAGCGCAGATAGTGAAATCAGACAATTCACGAAATACGCAACTCATTCCATGAACTGTACAAAGTCTTTTTACCGCCCGTGTGCGAAATAGAAACGAGGAGGGGTGGTGATGCTGCCCGCCTTTTGATCGTCGCTATGCGTCTACGGTCGCCTGTTTTAAATCGTGGACATAGATTCTTTTCGTTTGACGAGCTAGCGAAATTTCTATGGGAATATGAAGAAAGAATTCCAATCAATTTTGGACATGCCGTTCCAGAACTATTGACGGCGCTCGAAAGCGTGGCAATACACGTTTTGTTTAAGAAGAGCACATTACACAGAAAAAATGTATAAGCCGAGGTCGTCTACCGGACAGAGGCCAAATCAGAGGTGAAATTTCATTATTTAAAATGAATTACAAATGTGAGAAATTATACACGGATTTATCCAGGGCCACCGCCAGCACGGGTGCCATGTGTGAATCGCGCACCGGCGGCCGTGTTTAGGGATACACAGCGGCGATCAAAGAGCGAACCCCCACCCCTCCTCATATCAATTTTCGCACTCGGGCAGCCAAAACACATTGTACAATTAATGGAATGAGCAATAAGAACTTGCATATTTCGTGAATTGTGTGATTTCACTATGTGCGCGTAATTCGTTTGTACGCGAACGACTCCTTTGAACGATTATTGCTTGCCAAAGTGCAGTTTCGCGTCACTGCACTTTTTAGACCATCGTGAACGCTGAGAAGCCATGGCGCCGTGACCGTATCCACAGCGAAAAAAAAACACACACACAAAACTTCTTTAAATTCACACTCATTAGAATTGTTTGTTTTTTAATTTCGAAATGATTCATGTGCTGCACCACTGTAGGTTACTTCGAGCATTCGGACCTAGGTGAACGGGAAAAATGGATCCCCAATATTAGGCTGGGCTGTGTTCTGATTCCCCTAATGACCATCTGTGCGCTTAATCTTCGGTCATTGGAACTTAGTGAAAATTCCGAGACATTGCCGGTTGAGTTTTTATATTTGCAATAGAAGAAGAAAGAAGAGAAATTTTTCATTTTCTTCTCGCTGAAAATTATTTCTTTAGATAATAATATACACCAGGACATCAAAATGTCGATTGCTTCCTAAAGGCGTTTTCATCAGAAAAATAAAGTCTCAGATTTATCTTTTTCTATATTGCATCTAATTCACATAAAATTGCGTCATTCCTTTATTAATTCTACTTTTAATTTTATGGCATCGATTATTAATAAAATTGATAATATTATTTTATGGTTTTAGCAGGTATTTTACTAATGGTACCCACTTACACTCATACCTCCATTTTACGCACCCGCATTTTAACGGATATCGGGAGTCGATATAGTAATTTTCAGTTTAAAAGTCACGAGCACCACGGACGGAATTGTGCTAACAGTGGATGAGGGCCGCTGCTTCGA
Source organism: Rhysida immarginata (assembly GCA_023313115.1). Taxonomy (NCBI): domain Eukaryota; kingdom Metazoa; phylum Arthropoda; class Chilopoda; order Scolopendromorpha; family Scolopendridae; genus Rhysida; species Rhysida immarginata. Next base: position 1,866,148 of record JAHWFO010023044.1, on the reverse strand, counting down.
AATTTGTCCACTAGTCGACGTAAGCCTTCAGTATGTTTACGTCGGTGGGAACGACACATGTACTTATTTTTTGTACTCCATATTTTCTTCTTTTTAAAAAGTAATGTTATAGTGAAAATTACATCAAGTTTTCTATTTTACATTGGATATGCTTGATAAAAAAAATTTTTAGTATTGATAATATTTACGTTTTCACAATTTGCGTCCGCCTGTCCCTTCGTGCGCTAGCTTTCAAAGCTTGCGAATTTTCAATTTCTGTTTTCAGGGAAAATTTTCAATTTTCGTTGGTGGACAAAATCGGTCGCCTGCTTCCGATTCAAAAGTTCACAACAAACAGAGAGGATCGCGTTTTTGATAATATATTTTATTTATTTATTTATTCAAGTTTCCAACGGGATTAACCCATAAAACCAGCACTCCAAGTCGTCCCAAAGGTGTTCATTAGGGTTGAAGTCTGGACTTTGGGCTAGCCAGTCAAGTTTCCCCACACCCATTTCCTCAAACCTGGTGTTAATAACGCCTGCTGTATGACAGGCAGCATTGTCCTGCTGAAACAGGTATGGGCCTTACCAAAGTGTTCCCAAAATTGTCTAGAACTCTTTTGATACGCTTCGACATTCATTGTTCCACAAACTAAAACAAGAGGACCAAGAGCATACCACGAAAAGCAGGACCAGACATGATGCCACTGTGGATACGACACAGTCCTGTAAATATCGTTCGCTGGGCATTTGCCAAATCCATACAGGTTTATCTGACCGCCACAACTGGTAGCTGGATTCATTACTCCATAGGATGGTTTTCCGTTGTTCTGGAGTCCATGACAGCGTTCCTTGAACCACTGTAACCGACAGGTCGCATTGAGGACTGTGATTTTTGGCTTGTGAACTACTGCTCGTCCATGAAAACCATGTGCGACGATCTCCCGGCGGACGGTACGATCACTTGCATCACTAGACGACGCCGAACGAAAGTCCTGTGCCAATATTTTTAACGAAGCCTTCCTGTTTAACGCCACCACCCGTTTCAAGCATCGACGGTCACTATCTGTCAATTTCGTCGGTCTACTGGATCTGGGTTGTCATGTTATAAGCCCCTCTTGCTTCCACTTCAAAATAACCAGTGAGTGTATTCTAACCAGTCAACGTCTATTATAGGTTGTATGACATGAACGGACGATCCCATGTGCTTTTGGAGAGGTGTCCGATGACGAATGGTGTCTATATCATCATTATGGTTTTATAATTTTCGCTTGAAGTTAGCCTTTAGTCAAAAAAAAATTTTTAATACTGTATTTTACACATCTAAGTCTCAAAAGACTAGACCGCATGGTAAAAAATTAATATCTACCTTTATTTATTAATAAACGGCATTTTTAGACAAAAAATTATAGCCAATGGAGGCCGCCATTGCAACCCGAATGCGCAAAGGAACACGGGAATGTTGTGACATCGGGTATGGTCTAGTCTGCCAACACCTCCAAGAAAGAAAGCCAAACAACAGAAACGTCATACATTGTTACTTCATCATAAGTCGACCAAGTTTATGACTTACTAGCTGATTACCCGCGTCTTCGCCCGCTATGATTGAAAGAAAAAAAACCGTGCTATTAAATAGCAGCAATAATACGATTACCTACAAAATTTCACAAAAATCAGCAAAATTGTTTTAAGAAAATTAAAGATTATATAATAACAGAATATATTAAATCCAAAATTGTTCAAATAGTGTAATTGGCACCATAAGTTATTATTAATTCTAATTAAGTTATTTACAAAAAATTAATAAATGTTATTTATGCATAAAAGATCATTATTTTGACATAGAATATGTTAATCGAATGCCTATGGGTACACTAATTTTTGTCAGGCCATTAGGATCATAAAGAGATTGCCCTTGTGCTTTGTTAATCGTCATAGCGAAAACAAATCCCAGAGGAAATTGTAACCTAGATAATTGTTGTCTGGGTGATAGTGGGCATAAAATTAGTGACACTCTATACCATTGTATAATTTGGGGGAATCCAAATTTCTCAATATTATTACTGGCCCTACTTACACATTGAACTTAAGGTGGTGGCTTTCCAGGTGGGTTCCAATGAATTTAAAAATTCTGTGGGTTAGTTTTCAGCTTGCTCCTGGTCCATAATAGTGTTAATAGATTTATATGTAATGCAAGATCTTGGCCACTCTTGCAAAATGATGTCGTTTTTTATTTACATTCTCATTCTTTGGTGCAAGAATCTACGTTCTCAAAGCCACTGTCGGTCGTCAATTTTTGTCGCTATGTTCGGGAACACATTATGTATAATTATTTCTCGCACTGACGAGAACAGTATACAGAAATCAGATGAGAGAGAAATGAAACCTGACGCAATTGTGGGTAATTTTTCGTCTCCAAAACTGAGTAGTTGTTTATAAATTTTATGATTGTGGTCATCAAGAATACGCACCCTCATACTAGTAATTATTTTTTTGTGTGGACCAATTTCCAAATAGTGGAGACTCTGAGGCAAGCACTGAGTTCAACTGCAGATGTTCATTGTGGAATAATTGGAAGGGTTTGGCGAAAATCTGCGAGAAAAATGACACGCTCCATATTTTTTCCAAGATCCCTTAGGTTTCTCATTGTCAGATCTATAAGAATTTGTTACGTTGTACGATTGTTAAAATGTTTGGACTGTAGCCAAAATCATGCAATTGAAGCGTCTTAACCAATACAGCCTAGAGAGAAAGCCTGCTCACGGAAAAATCATACATTGTTACATCACCTACGGTAGGGACAATTTCGGACTTAATATTCGTAGAATCATGAGTAACAATACCCTACCGTGGGTGATGCAACACCTCCTAAAGAGAAGGCCTGCGGACAAAGGTGTCTACATTGTTACATCATCATCAAGCGACCAAATTTAGAGCTTATTATTGGTAGAAATACGATTAACAATAGCTGCTTGATGATGATGTAACAATGTATACACATTTGTCTGCAGGCCTTCTCTCTAGGAGGTGTTGAAGTGATGTAACAATCTACGACGTTTTCGCGCTCAGGCTTTGAGTAGAGGTAGTGTTGGCATAGCCATCACCTTCTAAACATAGAGATAGATATATACCATAGGAGGAAACTCAATGCTAAATCAAGGGACTTGGGATCAAGTGCTCGCCAGCGATAACACAGGGACATGTCTAAAGAATTGCTTGGAAAAGTCCACTTATCATCGTGCACCTATGTTTGGTAGCCATTCAGTAAAGTATAGGAAAATAATTTTGAACATTAAAAAAAAAAAACTGAAAATAATTTTTTAGCTCTCATGGAATTATAGGGGCCTTCTTTGGCAGTAGAATTTCAACAGAAAGTTATTAAAATAAATATCTTAAATGTATATTTAATGCAATGATGTCAGCAACAATAAAGACTTCATTATTCTTTATTGTTGTTGACATCTTTAGTTCGAACGTGCGTCCACAGTATTCATCGAGAACTATGCCTGGAACTTATCATTTTCTTAGACACGTTTGAATAGCTAAGCGTTCATAGGTGAGTCGATCCAGTCTTTATTGAGCATAGACTAAAATGGGTGCGTTCGCGAAACAGACACATTTCCCACTATTTCCACTTTGTCGTTCGAGAAACCACCACCAGTGAATTCATGGCGTTCGAAAATTCAAAGTGAATTCACTTGTTCCTCCAACTTCCTGTCACTTTTCTCACCCACAAAAAAGCCAGTGGGAAAAGTGAAAACTGACATATGATAAGAAAACTAAAACAGATCGAGTTTTTAGTAAATCGATTAATCAAATATTGAGTAAACTAAAACCAGTTCGAGTAATTTTGTATTAAATTTGTATTTTTTTAAAATTGCATTCTTAACCAGTTGTAAAGTTGATTTTTTAAATTACTATTTTAACCAATAAATTTTTATTTTTAAAAAATTACAAAATAATTTAAAAGCTATAAAATTGCATAATTATTTTCAAAAACGCGTGATTTAAATTACGTTATAGGCATCAGTCTATAATTATATTCGGTATGTAATAACCAATTTAATGTTAATGTATTTGCATTAAATTTGTGTATCTATTTATTTTAATTTATTTTTAATAGTTCACTGCTAAATAGCATAGTAAAACTTAAACCAGATGGAATTATAATATAATATGCAAATGAGAACAATTCACTACGAATTTTTTAAAACGATTAAAAAAATAAGTCTTACAAAGTAAACTATTAAAGTATAGACTTTTAAAACGCAAGAAAATAGGCTTCTTTATGAAGTTTACGTTCGTAATTTATCTTGATTTTACCAAAGTATTATTTTTTTTTCATTTTACTTTTGCATGTTTTAAAATATTTCCTTCGCCTTGTTCGCTCTTTTCTTATGTTTTATCAGTTTGCTACTTATGTCTTCACAAAGCAGGAGTAAATGGCTCATGTACACTTTCACAAAGCCTTCGTGGATTAATGGTCCCCACCAGGTTTTAGGCTTGGGTCTTCATGGCTATCGCCATTATTTCATCATTCACTGAGGCGTTCGCGAACGCACCCACTGATAAGATGTTTTCCAGTCATTGTTGATGTTAAAATGCGGCACGGCAGAAAAAACAAACGCGAAAAACAAATTCAGCTGGAGAACTCAGACCTCAGAGACGCAAAACTTCCGTTTCGTTTCTCCTTTTGGGGGCTATGTTGTCGATCATTGAAAATGAAATACAGACAGGTAATCTAGATCTAATCTGCTGTTCATTTGCACCCTAAGACATATTCATGCCGTCGTAGTTTAAAATGGTAATTATATAACACGAAATACTATGGTTTTGAAGGCATTTTCAAATCGAAGCGGACCGGAAGTACTGTCATTAACGATCGTAAATTTGAGCGAAACGACTCACTATACGAAAACATGAATAATTGGCGAGGCCTTGTAGGCTATGATCCCACCTCTAGAGGACCGTATAACTTTATCAGGATATCTTTGGTTTATTCAGGTGTTTATCTGAGGATTTATCCTATCTGAGGATGGTATAGCGCAGTTTTGACTTATCTGAGCTTTATGCCAGTACTTATTCTAGGTTGGTAGAACCGCCCCTAAACGAAATAAGAATCATGGTCGAAGAAGAATCGACGGGCAATGATGGCGCCATCCGATGGCAAAAACTGTCAGTGGGCAAACAAACAAACAACAAACAGAAAATGAATTGGTAAATATACATATGGTCGAAATCTGATTAATAATGGTCGGCATGTGATGTAAAAATGTATGACATTTCGGTTGTTTGGATTTCCTTCTAGGAGTTGTTGAGTCTGCGCAAATCAAAGTCAACTAGATGAGAACGACCAGCTGAAGCATGATCACCGAGAGAGTAAGCATCCGCATTGAAACTGAATACATTGGGTGCGTTCGGAGAACAGCCACTGGTGAATTTCTCGAGAATCAGAGAATTCTCCGGGAAACACGAGAAAAGTCGAGAATTCACGTACGTCTCGAACGCCTCAGTGAATTCTCGGTGATTCGACCAGTAATCCAATATGGAGAATGTGTTCGCTTATTGCTTCTTTTGGAATATTCTTTTCTCAAAAATCTTATGAATTGTCAGTTAAATGAGCAAATGTGGGACACCCATAGTGAGGATGAGGAAGAAGAATATATTCTGCTATGTTTTGGATTGCAAAGAAAATTCTTTCATTGAAAATTCGTTTCAAATTAATAATGAGAAATAAAATAAAATGAAATAAAAAAGGTGGAATAATGAAACACTAATCGGTGCGAAACTAAAATGCAAAAAAATTTTTTTTTTAGCAAAATGAAGATAAATTATTAACGTATCTTGTTCATTAAAAAGCCTATATTAATTTCTTTTATCTAATTAAAGTATATAATTTAATAATTTACTTTGTCAGGCATTTTTTAAACCTTTTTAAACAATTTGCAGTATGCTAACGCTGTCATTTGCAACTCAGTCTGGTTTTAGTTTTACTCTAAATTTGATTGGTCGTCGGCATCGTACGTCGTTTTCACTTTTTCCACTGTTTTTTGGCGAGAGAGAAAAGTGGAAAGAAATCGAGGAAAAAGTGAGTTCTCGGTGGAATACCGAACGCCGTGAATTCACTGGTCGTGGTTTATCGAACGACAAAGTGGAAATAGTGGAAAAAGTGGCTGTTCTCCGAACGCAGCCATTGTTACATCATCATCGATAGTGCAAACTCAGGGCTTATTATTGGTAGAAATGCAAATAACAATCCACTATCTTCAGCTGCGCATTGTCATCTACGTTGCTTTGTTTGGCCGTGGCCGACGTGATAGATAAAGGTCTGCTCATTCGTCTTCTCTACTATAATTTCAAATGAAGTAGGTCAAGTTAGGCTTTCCTGTATTTAAGTTATAAATGCTCTCTAGGTATCGCCAATAGGAAGCACACACTAAAGATCTATATATACGACATTTATGGAAGTGGGATCTATTTTCATAGATTTACTCAATTTTAATAATAATAATAATAATAATAATAATAATAATAATAATAATAATATACAACAGGGGAAAAAAGACCACCAGATAAACTGGAGGTCGGACCCAATGTTGTCCCCCCAACAGGCTTAAACCCAAAACGGGGTTAGTGAAAAAACATTTAAAAGAAAATAAAATAGTTAAATGAACGGACGAGAACAAGAAGATAAAAAAACAACACTATACTCTATCCAACGAAACTTGGAGTGGGCGTGTCCAGTTAAACTTCCTATTTCAATTGTTAGACATTGTTGATTCTACTTTGGCAACAATGTCTAACAATTGAAGTAGAAGTTTAGCTGGACACGCCCACTCCAACTTTCGTTGGACAGAGTATAATAAAATAATACGAATAATAAAAATCACAATAATTATAATAATTAAAAAATTCAGTAATAAGATAAGAGCAACGGGGGAAAACCGACCGGAAAACCGAAAGGACTAAGCTCGATGTTGTCATGAACAGAAGAAATCACCAATCAGGGTTAATGTAATTACGAACCATGTTAAAAATATATACAGGGTGTCTCAGAAATTCATTGTACAAATTTCTAGGGGAGTTAGTATGGGTGATTCTAAGCAAAAAAGTTCATATAAACATGGGTCCGAATTTCAAGGATAACTGAGATATGAACAGAAATACAAATGCCGCCACCAAGATCAACGTGTCAATAACTCAGGTTCTGTAAAGCCTAGATTAATGAAATTTGGAGGAATAAGAGAGTACATAAGACTGTGTATACCGTTAAAATTTGATTTAATTCCAACGAGAAGTTTCCGAGTTATACAGTCAAAATTGTAACACGTGCTAGTTAGTATTCACAAGTGAGCACGTGTTATGATGTTGAATGAGTAACTCAGAAACTTCTTGTTGGAATTCGATCAAATTTTAACGGTATACACAGTCTTATGTACCCTCTTATTCCTCCAAATGTCATTAATCTAGGCTTTACAGAACCTGAGTTATTAACTTGTTGATCTTGGTGGCGGCATTTTTATTTCTGTTCATATCTCAGTTATCGTTCAAATTCGGACCCATGTTCATATGAACTTTTTTGCTTAGAATCACCCATACTAACGACATTGAATTTGCCCTACTTAAAATTAAACCCTCTGAGATAGAATATTAGAAAAAAATAGCCAAGATTCGTGAGAATGACAACACATGTATAGCTGCCGCCACATAAGTTGAACGACAGGATGATGTCATTTCTAACGCCAGCCAATAGACGTTAACGGGAAGTAAATCGCTTAGCTATTCCATGAAACATCCGCTTTCGTTTTCGAAGCATTGTTTTCGTATTTATGTTTCTATTTTCGTTTTTTCTTTTAAATAGGTAAATGAAATTAATAAATGAAATTAATAAATTAAAAAATGACGCAGAATAGTCGACTCGAATGCAATTTGTTTTATATTATGACTTTTAATAGGCTTTCCACGTTTCAACGATATCTCCACCATTACTCTAGTACAACAAGTGCATCATTAGTAAAATCCAGACAAAGCACATTGATGAGATGACTTACTGCGCATGTCATAAAGAACATTCAACTTACGTGGCGGCAGCTATAGGACCGCTAAAAGTACCAGAAACAAACTCGCAGACAATAATGCCATAATCACCCAGGGAGACAAGGGCAAGGACACCGTCATTATCCATGAGCAAGACTATAACAGCAAAGTGTATAAATTCATCGAAGAGAATAACTTCACCAAATTAAAGAAAGACCCCACAACAAAATTCGCCAGCCAAACGAAGCAAACAATCCGGGACCTACCTTCAAAAAACTTACAAGAGATTGTCAGTAAACTAACCGTGAAGCATCCATAAACGGTTAAGCTAAGAGCACAAGTCAAGATACACAAGGTAGGCAACCCTATCCGCCCTATTGTCAACTGTCAGAAAGCATCATTTTACTACATAGCCAAATTTGTGGCCAAGTGGCCCAACGATAATTACCCGCTAACCAACAAGTATACTATCAAAAATAGCATAGCATTACTCAACCAACTCAAAGCAGTCCAACTCGATGCACATATGAGGTTGATATCACAAGACATTACCAACCTCTACACGAATGTCCCACTAACCGAAACGATCCAAATCACTGGTAACAAATTAGTAAAGAACAAAGTCGACTCCAACGAGCGCGCAGACATAATGACGCTACTAGAACTACTACATCAGCAGAATTACTTTACCTTCAATGAAGAATTCTTTGCCATCACAGAAGGGATCGCCATGGGCTCTCCAATAAGCGCTATTGTCTCCGAGATCTTTCTTCAATACATCGAAGAGCCAATGGTAGACAAACTAATTTAAGACTCAACAATCGTAGTCTATAAAAGGTATGTTGACGGCACCATGATCATAATTGATGAACGGAAAAGCACCAGCGATGAAATATTGGAAATATTTAATAGCTTTCATCAGTCTCTGACATATACTTTAGAATATGAAAAGAATGAATGCATTAGCTTCCTAAATATCAACATCCAGAGAAAACCTCAATCACAAAACCTGAAATTTGACATATTCAGAAACCGTCCACCTCTGCTAATATCATCCCGTATGGATCTAATCACCCCATGCAGCACAGGACAGCTGATTTGGCCCATAACTTCAGACGAGCTCTCACATACCCCATCGCCACTGAAGCCAAGAACTAAAGAGATTGCCACCACATATCATCTGGCCCGCCTGAACGACTTCCCAGATACAGTCACTACCTCAATCAACAGAGTCAAGAGTACACTACGAGACACCAGATCAATCAAAACAGAAAACCGAGTTTGCCACCCTCAGCTACTTCGGGCCTGAGACATACAAATTAGCCAAGATATTAAAATATGAAGGCCTTGGGATCGCAAGACTCAACAACCGATCAGTCCTCAACAAGAAAATTAAAAACAGGCAGGTGTATATAAGCTGAACTGCCCAGATTGTGACGCCTATTATATAGGTTCAATAACCCGCTCCTTCCATGAAAGATTCAAAGAGCACAGGCGATCAGGAATCAAAGGAGACAACAAGTTCGCCTATGCAGAGCACCTCATTAAAAACAAACAGAATGCTGCATATAGACGAATGCATGAGCATCATTTGCAAAGGTAACAACAAGGCCAAAATCCTACTCTAAGAAGAGATGGAAATAAAGAAACACCACCAGAATGAGCGCCCCTTATTACTCAATAACCAGACTACATTTGAAATGGAAGATTTTCTCGACATCCTCATTGAAGCCAACAAAAAGCCCAGGACCGGATGAAGCCAGGAAAGCTTCTCAATAATTTTCTGAATAATTATTCTTATTAATCCATTCAATTATAAATTCCGCCAATCAAAGATTGTCCCATAGCATATTTTCCCGCCCCGGCCAGCCCACTCTTTGTAGCGATATTAGCCTCCGGTGATGGTGAAATACCGAAACATTAAAAATAAGGCACATTAAAATATTCTACCGTATCATTTCTCTGACTCGTTTTTATTCTACAAGGTGATTATAATTAAAGTCCCTTTGTAAAAATGCTATAAAAAAACAACCATGAGTCCGAATGACTTCAAATTTGGACTGAGCATTCTTGAAGAAGGGGCATTTGATATGGATAAGAAAAAAAATAGTTCCAAAATTTATCACTAGATGGCGCTGTAAGCGGCATATTATGCCTAGGAGGATTTGTACTATGCAAATTGAAAGATACGCATGCGCATGAGACATTGCATGTGTTATAAAAACGCAGGCCTCATGGCGTTCTCGTCATATTTGTATCTCAGCAGCTTGCCATGGGTCTGTCAATGAAGGATCGCGCTCTGCTTGTGAAGCTCTTTTACAAGAATGGCGACTCTGCCATAGCAGCTTTAAAGAAATTTCGGGTATTAAAGGGAATGAAAAAAGGATGTGGTCCGATGTCTGCAAAGGCTCTGAGGTGTATGATTAAAAAATTCGAAGCGACAGGTTCTTTTGCAGTGAAATCTGGCAGAGGGAGGAAAGCAGTTGCTTTGACGTCAGTAGAAGATGTGGCTGAAGCATTAGAGGAAGGGTCGAACAGTGGTGTGCAAACGTGCAGTGCACGGGGAATTGCCCGAACTTTAGACATGCCTGTGAGCACGGTCAATAAAATTTTACGCAATATCCTGCATTGTTATCCCTATAAAATTACCCATGTTCAGGAGTTACTTCCTGCTGACCTGCCAATTAGACACACGTTTGCTTTAGAATTTCTAGCTCGCATGGAAGTGGACAATGAATGGCCATGGAACATCTTGTGGACAGACGAAGCCCATTTTTATCTCCACGGCGTTGTCAATACACAAAATTGCAGGATATGGGCAACGGAAAATCCTTTCGCATGTGTTTCAATACCGCTTCATTCTGCAAAGGTAACTGTGTGGTGCGGGATGACAGCATCATTGATTATAGGGCCATTTTTTTTCGAGGAAGTGGGTCCTGCGGGTCCCGTTACCTGTACAGACAATGGTCAACGGTATGCGTGTCTTTTACGCAACCAGGTAATTCCAACACTTCAACAGCATGCATGCGTGGATAGAATAATTTTCATGCAAGATGGCGCTCCTCCGCACATTGCAAAGCCAGTGAAGCAACTGCTGAAGACACATTTCGGAGATGATAGAATTATCAGCCGTCATTTTCCGAGAGCCTGGCCTGCAAGATCACCGGACCTCAATCCTTGTGACTTCTGGCTCTGGGGTTACCTTAAAAATCATGTGTTCAGTGGCCCAGTTGCAAATTTAGCGGAATTGAAGGCTCGGATTACGCACCACGTTCACAACGTGACCCCGGAGACACTCCGGTCTGTTGTGGAACATGCTGTTTATCGGTTAAAACTTGTGGAGGAAAATGGTGGACAGCATATTGAACATGTCTTGCGCAAGTCCCGAGATAATTAATAGGCGTTTCCATTGTTGCTTTTTATGCGGTTTTTGGCCCAAGGACAATTAAAAACCGATTTTTCCCATCCGATGTGGTACGACCTTGCCGTGGTGGATGGGCTTTGCACTAACAGTGCCACAACTGTTAAATGACTTGAAAGTCATGTTTTCCATCATCAAACCCGAAGCATTCATGTTCATTGACCGGTACAGTTGATTTTTTGCTAATACTGTACTGTATAATAAAAAAAAAATCATGTTTAACTTGTTTTAGTGTCAATTGCATTCCTTGACCAACTTTAATGTAAAAACATCATGCCATAAACAACTCATGCCAAAGCCGTCGTATTTCAATTCAAAATGTCATTTCTAGCTGAATCCGCTTCCGTTATGCCGCTTACAGCGCCATCTAGTGATAAATTTTGGAACTATTTTTTTCTTATCCCATATCAAATGCCCCTTCTTCAAGAATGCTCAGTCCAAATTTGAAGTCATTCGGACTCATGGTTGTTTTTTTATAGCATTTTTACAAAGGGACTTTAATTATAATCACCTTGTAGATTACATAATATGGATCCCACGGAAATAAAACTTTTGTCTGGCTTCTAATCCAAACGTTGTTCTTCCTGTATTTTAGGGTTATCCCGAGCATTTTACGCTCCAGAATCCATTATTGGCTGATATTGGAAAGTCGAGTTTACAAATAAAATACTTAAAGAATAAATATATAAAATTTGAAAAATCGTAAAAAGAAGTTTTTCATAAGATAAAATTAGAATGTATTCCGATTATTATTCATTTTTTATTTTTATTAATATTAGGAAGATAAAAATTAAAATTCATGTTCTAGTTTCCGACAACGTATATTCATTAAGTTATGAAATTCAAGTTCTTAATGATGATCAAATAAAGGTAGAAAATTTATTACTGAATTGGAAATAATAGAAAAAAAGGATTTCATAATCGTAGAAGGACATACGACAACATGTGCTATTGACGGTTTAAAATTAAAATTCATTTGTAAATTTAATTTATAAAACTTCAGAAACAGCACAAATCATTAGAATTATTAGTTATGTAGAACATTTTATATAATCGATGGAAGGATGGATCATAATACTGTTCCTATTAACTAAACAGGTGGTGGCCTTACAGTATAACAGAGGGACATCAGGAGTTCCAACTAGTTTCG
>JAHWFO010023044.1:1755513-1848559 GCA_023313115.1 Rhysida immarginata | reverse complement strand
CGAAACTAGTTGGAACTCCTGATGTCCCTCTGTTATACTGTAAGGCCGCCACCTGTTTATTTTATATAATGTTATCAAAATTTTAAAACTTTTCTGGATAAAGATTTTTTTTGTAGCAACACAGATTTAACTTCTTTATCAGTTTGATTATTTGAATAATTTCTAAAAATAGTTTTTAAAAAGTTAAAGAGAATTAATTTAATTAAATGTTTCTTATGTTAATTTCGAACAGAAGAATTGCATTCACATTGCAACCAATGCACTTTCTTCAGTTTTTCATTTGTAAATTCAAACAATTTTGCTTTACAAAACGTTTCATTTTTAATAAATGGCAAAGCTGCTTTAACAAAATCGTAAATTATCAGCTGGAGAAGATGTGTCGGTGCTAAAGCTCTAGATTAGGAGCTCACAATCTCCTAAGCATGGTCTTTCTATCCCCTGGTCTGTGCACAGGTCCTATTCAGTTGGGCTATTGTCAAGGACACACTATAGATGGCGTTAAAAACGACTCTTACCTAAAGCTCTAGATTAAGAAAGTACGGCAAACTTCGTCGTCTGCTACCAAATCCGCCATTGTTGGCCCAAATGGCCCTATAAAATGAGTTACGCTTCCTCTAAAATTCGTCTTAAATGCATCCTTTTCGCAAATTTTCTGATTATTATCGTCTGGAAATATAACTGACAATCAGTAAATTCTGTAACTATTGATTTTTTTTTTAATTTTGTTTTCAATTATAATTTTTTGCATATAAATAATGATAACGTTGAGGCAGTTTAATGAAAACCAGATTCAGTTTTTATTTTCACTTTATTTATTTTCACTTTATTTATTTATCCTTAATAAACGATTTACATGTAATTAATAAATTTTAAAAAACACTGTGTAGTTTTTGTAATTTTATTTATCAAAATATAATTCTATAAAATTTTATTAAAATATAATTTAAAAAACTTTTATGAAATTAATTTTTATATTTATATCAAAAATTTCACTTGACCAATTTTAATTTTATTAAGTTATAAAAATTATTAAATTAATAAAAAAAAGTATAATTATAATTATAAAAATATCAAATATAATTTAATAAAATAGGAACTATTAAATTTAAGTTTTTGATTTAAATATAAAAATTACTTTGATAATTATATTTTGATAGAAAATTTTAAAAATTATAATTTGGAAAAACTAACCGTTTGATTACAAAAAAAATTACAAAAAAATAACTACACATACATGCAATGTATTTTGAAATTTATTCATTTCTGGAGGTTTATAATATTGACGTAAAAAATCTATCTAAAACTTATAGTTAAAATTTTCTATTTTTTTTCACCCATCTAGCAAATTTTCGTTATTCAATTTCATATTTTATATTCAAGTTTAATGATGAGTGATAATTAACTTTGCTAAAATAAGATGAAAATAGCATGGACGTTTTATTTCAAGTTTTGCCTCCACATTTCACTAACAGTTTAACCTTGTTATATTAAATTGTATTTTCTTAAAAAGAACTATATTCAACAAAAAATTATATTTTCTGATAGTCTGAGAATTGCACATTGCAACATTTCTATAACATTCGGTGAAGTTATAATATAAACGTACTTGCTTCTTATTATTTCTTCAGATATTTTAACGAATTTATTAACCTCCAAGGAGCATAGATTGAAGGATTCTGAAATTTTGCTTATTCGGATTCAAATTTAGGATCAATCAACGAATATTTCGTTAAAAATTTAATCTAAATTGCATCTTCCACATGCATTTCAATGGTATCTATCGCTGCGTTTGGGCCAACAATGGCTGACAAACTCACGTGACAGCCGTTCTACCAATCAGCAGCTGCGGGCGGCGCGGAAAAGGTTTGCCGTACTTTCCTAATCTAGAGCTTTACTCTTACCGAGGAATAGCACAGTTTTACCCTACAGGAACCATGGAAAAAATTATTTTTTCTTCCTTAAACACATTGATAATTTTTAGAAACAATAGTATAATTCAGTAACTATAAATATATTAACATTAAATTGATAAAAAATTTTAATTTTTTTTAAATAATTATTTGTTTAATGGTAATAACATTATTAGAGTTTTATAGCATTGATTAAATTTATTATCAATTAATTTTTATTTGCATTTTATTTTTTGAGGTTTTATTGAGGTAATACTCCTTTACATAATTTATAATGATGGAAAGTAAATAAAATAAACTTTAAAAAATGCATCTGTTTAAGAATTTACCAAGTGGCTGAAATATGAAATGTAGACTGCTTAGGTGGCGAAGAGGCTAGCATGCTGACTTCTGAGTCGCTTGGTCGCGTGTTTGAGTCCCGCCTAGGGGATGGACATTTGTATTTTTCCGTTATTAATAAAAGCTTACTTTCTTTATCCACTTATTAGTCACACGATTAAATTCGTTTAGGCTGGAAAGAAGAAGAAGAGATGTTGACAAGTTATTATATGAATGGAAGATCTACAAATGAAAATCAGCCTTTCTTCTAATAACTGGATAACATTTCAAATTTCAATCATTATATACATATTTACTAAAATTTGTGAACTCATGAAACGTATATTACTTTAAATTTATTTCGTTTAATTTCAATCCTTACACGTTATGTAAAGGAGAAATACTTAAGAGCCTACTGAAAAGTCGTAGTTAACGCCATCTAGCGTACAGTATCGGCTACAAACCAAACTTTAACCTAGAGAAAAATAGCCGTGCACAGACCAGGGAATTAAAAGATTATGGCTATAGCTTTAGCTGGTTCTTTCTATTGGAGACCTCTACCAGCAAAAAGACATAACAGTTCGCTGTCTCTGATTTCACGATTTCATAGCAAATGAGTAGGTCTTTATCTATAACGTCGGCCACGGTTTGCGCAGACCATACGCGACGTAACAACATTCTCGTGTTGCTTTGCAACATTCGGATTGCAATGGGGCCTCCACTGGCTATAATGTTTTGTCTAAAAATGCTATTTATTAATAAATAAAGGTAGATATTAAATTTTATCCGTGCGGACTAGTGTTTTGAGACTTAGATGTATAAAATATGGCCTGGTGGGCTTTCACTGAAGCACAACTTCAGTGAAGTTAAGCTACATCAGGCACGGCTAATCACTAAATGGGTGACCATCTGTGATTCACGATCTTTCCCCCCCCCCCCCGGCTGCTGTGACCATCATAATCCAGAGACCCAGAATAATAAAATAAGAATAATAAAAATATAAAAAAAAACTTTTTTGACTAAAGGTTCACTTTAAGCATCTGTATAAATCGAGGTGCTGTCAGAAAATTTCTTTATCACAGAAAAGGGTACATGTTTCCTGGAATTCAGAGGCCTCTATTCTCCTTTAAAATAGTCTGCCTGGGAGTTGATGCTAAGATACAATTGTATTGCCATCGGTGGAACGCCTTCAGAAAATCTACCTTTTTTCCAGGCTCTCCAGCACAGTCGTTTCCTTTTGGACATACTCTACGGTGGGAAATCTGCACACTTTCGGTTTAATTTTCATTCCATGGAAAAAGGAAAAAGCCGCAGATGGCACAGTGCGGAAAAAGAGTACGAAACACAGAATTTGATGCACGCACAATATTCAAATTTCTGGTTCATTTTCAGCAGCGCGATAGCGTTGCAATTCGTCACGAACAAAGCACTGATGTGCCATACCATATAAAGCCACGGTAGTGTCCTTAATATAATGATTCATTGAACCGTTAAGTTGTGACTTTTGGTGATATATACAGCTATACTGTTTTCCGTTCCCTCCAGAAAGCCGGAGTTTGGAAACGTTTCAGTATTACATTGTATTGTTTCAATGAAAACTATTATACCAACACCACCTCTACCAACACCTCCTAGAAAGAAAGCCAAGCAACTGAAACGTCATACATTGTTACATCATCATAATTAGACCAAATTTAAGGCTTCTTATTGGTAGAAATACGCATAACAATAGTCCAAACATGATGAAGTAACAATGTATGACGTTTCAGTTGTTTGGCTTGCTGAAACTGGCGGCTAGGGACACGGCAGAACATGACGTCATGGCGAAAAATGGAAGGGAGAGTGCAGTTTTTCAGAAGTTTTTCTATCAGTTTTTCTGCAGAAAAGACTTTCGCACAGGCCTTTTACTATCTAGCAGGCCGTGTTTAAATTTAACAAACTTTTACCACTCTCGGCGCTTCGCGCCTCACGTCGGCCCTGCGGGCCTCATTCAATGAGGCTCATTGGTCACTGTTTTCCGTTCTGTCTACGACGTCCCCCTCCGGGGGTAAATAATTGATATATACCCCAACCTATTTGGTTACAGGGGGCAGATGGTTTCCCCTCGGCCGGTTACAGGAACTTGCCATGAAGTCATGTTCCACCGTGTCGCTAGCCGCTTCTCTTTCTAGGTGTTGCCTCTACTCAAAGCCTGAGCGCGAAAACGTCATACATTGTTACATCACCCACGGTAGGGTATTGTTGATCATATTTCTACCAATAATAAGCCAAAGATATAACGGGCCCCAGCCGAAGCCGAGGCGATATAATCAAGCCGTGGCACTGATTTTGTGACATCATGCAAACAGATGGATTTTGTGATGTCTTGCAAAAATAAATTTAAGATCAAAAATAAGGATATTTAAAATTTAAAATAAAATGATTTATTAAAAAAGTAAATGACCCATTTTTGGCATTAATGCATTTTATTCTACTGTATTTACTTAGTTATCTAAAATACAAAATTCATATTTAAAATACGTCACGAAAACCGATGGGATTTCAACAATGCCAAATGACGTAGTGCCATGGCTTTGTATAGATCGCGTCGGTTTCAACCCAGCGCGAAAAAAGTCACCTGATCATCTTAGTCCGAATATCAATGTAATCTTCTTTGTTTTCATCTTGAATTTTAACAATCAGTATTTTTTCGGTTGTTGGAAATAATGAAGATTGGCCGGACTAAGATGGTCAGGTGACTTTTTCGCGCTGGGGCCCGTTATATCGTCGGCCCCGCCCTACCGTAGGTGATGTAACAATGTATGATTTTTCCGTGAGCAGGCTTTCTCTCTAGGCGGTATTGATTATACTGCTATGCTAGAATTTTGGGATATGGAAATATTCATATAATATTTCTTTTATGCAGCCCTAAATACTCTTATCTTTGTTAAAAAGATTTGGCCTGTAGATTGAAACTGCTCCTCCAAACATAACTTTAAGCATTAAAACTTCATGCACTAGCTTTATGTTTAATCGAACGGTTTAAAAAAATTTGATCCTCAGGCCCGTATTCAGAATGAGCGCTCTTGCTCAAATAATTGTGGAGTAGAAATTCAATAATATAAAATTTGTATTCAACAGTGGTCTTGAGCAAAAGCAAAAGCGTTATTGTTAATTTTTTTTATACAGGGTGATTCACTAGGTATACAAGGAGAAATGGAAAGCACAGTAGTCTCTTTACTTTCAATAACTGAAAAGGATCAAATGAAGAAAGTTTCACTGTATTCGAATACGATACATCCACGAAAAAGAAGAAGGAGTAAGAATGTTTCGTGATCGCCATTAACACAAAAAAAAACTCATGTATTCTTGATGGCAGTACAGCGTCTGCTAATATTATCTTGAGGCAATACTCTTTATGATTACAACAAACTGTGCCAGTTCTTCAAGTTTCCTAGCTAGAGACTGTTATAATTGCAAAAGCCTGCTAATGATCTTTGAGAGATGTTAGACCAACCGGCCTGTTCTCAAATTTACCGCCAACAGATTGCTATTTACGAAGCTTGATTGCTTTTCGGGAATGCATCATTTCTGTATACAGTGTAATTTTAATATTTCGAACTTTTTTATTTCATGAATATCACCTTTAAGGTTGATGAGTGTAACCGTAATGAGTGTTTCATGGTTTAACCGTTTTCATTTCTATTAGTGTAATTATCCAGATATTTACTTTGATTAGGAAGAGGATCAGTCAAATGAAAACGATCGGAAGCAGAAACCGAAAGCCGGTTGGTGGGTTAGCAACAGTATCAAGAGCGCTGGGACGCGCGCCACAATTGGCAGCAACACCATTATTGACGGCCTTGGCCAGCACCTCCTAGAAAGAAGGCCTGCCCACGAGATAACAAGGCCTGGAAGCGGAAAAGTGACCGGAAAAGCAAACGGAAAAAACTGATTGTTAACATCCAAGATGGAGTCAATGAAGGTTGGATTGTTGCTAGCACTCCAATGGTCAGATGACTTTTCCGCTTCCAGGTTTTGTTATCTCGATGGCGTCGTTGTTATATCATCATAAAAAGTCATAATTTAGGGCTTATTATTGGTAGAAATACGATTAAAATTGACTTTTTATGAAGATGTAACAACGTATGAGGTTTCCGTGGGCAGGCATTCTCTCTAGGAGGTGTTGCCTAGACAGCAGTGAATACCCCGGCCTAGAATACAATGGCTCGAAAGACCCATTTTTAAAAAGGGGTTAAGGACAAAAAAGTTTGATGGTGGCGCACGGTAGCATTGAAAGCACACTGTAGAAAATTTGCTTGTGATTTACGGCCGTGCACCACGATCTAGACCGTGAATTTTACATAATGTTAAACGAAGTGGGCGTCCATTTTTGAAGAGTTCTGTGCACGACCATAAATCACAACAAATGTTCTACAACTTCTACTGATCGCTACCGTGCGTCGCTACCGAGTTTTGTTTTCATTAATCACTTTTTAACAACCGAAATACAATAGAGCTTTCGGGCTATTATATTCTTGACGGTGGTGAATACTTTAAGCAGAGTCAATCAACAACTCCTAGAGAGAAAGCCTCCCACTAGGCCACTTTACAGGATGTTTCAAAAATACTTTTACAACGTTTGGGGACAGGTTCCTTACACCAAAACAAGAAAAAAGTTCATATCGAGTTATTAATGAAAGTTTACAACATAGGTGAATGAAGCTCATCCACATAAACTCATAATACATGCTCGAAATGTCCTCCTTTTGCTTCTAAAACACGCATGCACCTGTCGAACCATCGACTGTCGCACCCTTTCAAATCCTCCCTGACGGTTTCGAATTGTTTCGCAGGCTTCCATGATACGCCGATGAAGAGGTTGGTCTGCTGCATAGACCAATTGTTTAAGGTGTCCCCAGAGATAAAAATCCAAAGGGTTGAGGTCGGGGGAATATGCGGGCCATGGAACTGGTCCACCTTTACCTACTCATCCGTCATGGTAAATACCAGCCAGTGCATCTCGAACACAGAGACTGAAATGTGCTGGAGATACATCATGCATAACCATTTTTTTTTCTTATTTGCATGGGCACATCTTCTAGTAAGACTTGGAGGGTGTTCTGAATAAAGTCCCTACAATTAGTCAAACGAACATTAATAACTCGAAAACGAAGGATTTTCGGACATATGTTTATATGAACTTTTTTTCTTCTTTTGGTGTAAGATACCTGTCCCCAAAGTTTGTAAAAGTATTTTTAAAGCACCCTGTATAGAAAGTATACGCAATCCGTCATTTTTGGTCATTATTAGGACCGATAGGTACTTATGTTTTCAAAATGTGCGTCCGTCCGTCTGTCCGTCCGTCTGTCTGTTGGTGCTCTAGCAGTCGAGCGCTTCCGAATTTTCGACTTCCGTTTTCATCATTCGACAACTTAGATAAATCGGAAGACTGAGTTCGTTGTTGGAAAAATTCGGTGAACTACTTCCGGTTCAAAAGGTCACAAATTGCTTCCATTGTACGTGGTTTAGTGGAACCATGATGGTCTACTGAAACTTTCAAGACTAGGCTATGGCATGTAATATATCAAACAGAGACAAATAATACCTTTAATAATACCTTCTATTCCCAACCGTTCGGTTTAGGAATGGGGTTCCCCTTAAGTAGCTTTCTTTCCGAAGTCTTCCTCCAGAACCTTGAACTCACCTTTGTCTCTCCCCTCCTCTCTAACTCCACCATTATTTCATACTTTCGATACGTTGATGATATCCTAATTATTTTTGATTCCCGTTCTACTTCACCCGTTGACATTGCTAACCTTTTCAACAATTTCTCACCCCACATCCAGTTCACCTTTGAAACCGAATCTAACCGCTCTCTTCCATACCTTGATATCCTCATCACTAATGACCCCTCCAACCACCGCTTTTCATTCTCTGTCTACCGTAAACCCATCACATCATCTAATTTAATCCATTGTTCCTCTTCAAACCCTCCTATCCATAAACAAGCCTCCCTCCGTTTCTTCATCGACCGTGCTCTCAAGTTACCCCTCAGTCCTCCTTCCCGTGCCACCGAATTCCGAACTATACGCGCCCTCGCCTTAAAAAATGGCTACACAACTTCTACCTTCTCCCGGATTCTCCAACGAAGAAAACTTGCCCTCTCCAACCCTAAACTTCCTCACCCATCCCCATCCAAGAAATGGGTGTCCTTGCATTTCATCAGCCCTCAATTTTACCGCCTTTCCGCCTTCCTCTCCTCACTCGGCCTCCAAGTTTCCTACCGCTCATCGACCCCATGCTTTCGCTCTCTTAATCCACCCATCCAAACACACACTGACAAATTCTCCCGTTCCGGAGTTTATAGATTAAACTGTGGATTTTGCGATAAATACTATATAGGCCTATCGACCCGCAATTTCAATAAACGATTTAAAGAACACATGGACTCCTACAAGAAACAAGATAATAATTCACACTACGCGATCCACCTTGCCCGCACGGGACATGCCCCCAAAAAGCAAAGTGAAATCATGACCATTCTCCATCTATGCAACGACCCATTCAAGACTGCCACTCTCGAAGCCATTGAGATCTTTAAAGCTAAAATCTCCTCTCCAGATCACCTCCTCAATTGCCAAACCGTTTTTGATATTTATTCAATTTTAAATTCTTTATCCGATATCTTGTAATTTTTCAAATTTGTATATTTACATTCCTTTCCATTTTTTATTAATACCTTAGTTTACGTTAACACCGGATGAGTCTTCTTCTAGGTCCGCGTTTTCAATTTTCTTTGTGTTATGACATTTTTTCCTTTATATTTCAATTAATTTTCGTCTCAAGGTTTCCTTATAATTTCATTGTTATTGGTTCCTTATCCAACCATTCTCCTTTCAATGTCGCCACTGTACAATTTATTTATTTACTATTTGTTATTTCTTCATCCAATCATGTTCACATTCTGTACCATATTTTCTGTATATAAAGGCTTATGTCCTCTTGTGTGTATCCTTGATAAAGCCGGGAATAAATGGCGAAACTAGTCGGAAACTCTGTTCTCCCTTTGTTGTGTTGTAAAGTCTCTACCAATTTTATTGTAAATTTTTGTAGAAGGCTCTACGCAAAGGTATTTTTTAATATTATGATCAAGATTATAAATGGAAGAATTTTCTCCCCGCAAACTCTGAATTTAATAGGGTTCCGCACTTCGAGCTGTTTAAGAACGCACCAGTTATTAGTGTTCCTGGGCAAAATAAGGACTAATGTAACGCATCTTGATCCAGCTTTTAAATTAATTGATTCCTATAATAAGAATTATCCTTTATTAGATATTTTTAATAGTCAATGTTGTTTTTTATTTAAAGCTTAACGACAGTTTTATTGATTTTTTCTTTTTTTATTTGCTTCCTTATTTGCTTTACTTAAATTTGTAGTTCTCTGTCCCTATTTTTTGTCAATTTTTCAAGTGTATTTTCATTAACCCCGTTTTGGGCTTTCGCCTGTTGGGGGACAACACTGGGGCCGGACCTCCAGTTTATCTGAAGGTCTTTTTCCCAGTTGCTGTTACATTTAAAATAAAAAAATAATTATTAAATTATTATTATTATTATTATTATTATTATTATTATTATTATTATTCATTCAGTTCCGGGTTCTCGTCAGGGTGAGACGTGTTCACAATCGCTCCCTTTCCCATCCCAGTTTCCCCCACCTGCAGCCACACTTACCCGCTAATCCAAGACTGCGTTACCGTCCAACCAAGTCACCGTACAGCCGAGTTCTACCTTCTTTCCATACGTTCTCCCTTTTTTTTCATTTGTTCTGACCTCTACTTCTAATTTCTTTGTTTGGTTCTTATTTTTACTTTTGTTGTTGTATATACCTTGTTCTTCACACAGCGTTTTTAAGTTAGTCTCTCTCTCTCCCTCTCTATTAGTTTTACCTCCATTAGTTTATCGTTTTTCATAAGTTTTTTTTATTTTTTTATTTTACTTACTTATACATATTTTCTTTCCTGGCTTATAATATTTTAATATTTTCCTCATTATTTTAATTTACTAAATAATAATAATAATAATAATAATAATAATATTATTATTATTATATTACTATTTTTATATTATTATTTTCTTTTTTACTATTTTTATCTGCTCATTTAACTTCAATCTTAACTTATTTTAGTTATCACCCTTTCCCCTACTGACAACCTTGACCTCCGTCTCCTGATCTTGCTTTTGTTTATCCTCCCTCTCCAAGAACTGTGCGGAACACAAAAGGTAGCTTCCACGAATAGGACACCTGGAACTCTCAACAACGGAAAGTGGAACCAGGCTATAGAATCGTAGCTCGGGAGTCAACCGTAGGTTTCACTCATGTCGAAGAAAAATTCTACTTAGGGATCGTCAGGAATATGTCAGAAATGTCTGAAAAGCATTAGAGGAAAGCAACCGAAGATTAAATGTGCAGATCGCTGTCAGTGTTTTTTTCATGCGGGCTGCGTTGGTGTGGGTAAAAATGCACTCAAGACAAGCTGGATTTGTGCTGAGTGCAAGGAGAATCGCTCTCCGCTGTTGACTGAGACAGGACCTGCTCAGGATTCCGGTGACTTGTCCCTTAATTCTAGTTTGTCCAGCATTAGCGATCCACGGCTTGCCTCCCAAGGGAACACTGAGCTCTCTAATCTCGCTCTCGTGTTGTTGGCCATTACAGATCTTATCTCAGTGGTGAAAGAGTTTACGGGGACGGTCGCATTACTGTTACAGAGTAACAAATTATTAAACGAGAGAGTGGACAAACTCCTTGAGTCAACGGCCTCAGAATTGAAGGAGAACACTGCTAATGAAACTAGATTTCCGAAGGTAAGAGAGGGAACTGCACATCCAGAGTCGATCGAGATCAATAACATTCGAAATCAGGTATTCGAGCAGAATGTTCAGCGATCAACAGTTAACTCTGATAAGCATTTATTCAGCTCGGTTTTAAAATCATCATCTAAAGTTAAAAGAGACAAGCGAACTGTGTTTGGATGTGCCGCTTATGCGAGGATAAGTGCAGTCACTCACATAAAGCGAAGGCCGTTGTTAAAGAACATTTTCATCTCCAGACTTTCTCTTGATATTGATAGGGCTTCTCTTATTTCTCACTTGTCTGAGTTTATGGACACTAGGAATCTGATTAGATGTCATAAGCTTAAAACCAAATTTGACACCTACGCTTCATTTTTCGTATCTTTAACTGAAGATACATTTGATTTGGTGTTTGATCCGAATCACTGGC
The DNA here is from genome assembly GCA_023313115.1 of Rhysida immarginata. Taxonomy (NCBI): domain Eukaryota; kingdom Metazoa; phylum Arthropoda; class Chilopoda; order Scolopendromorpha; family Scolopendridae; genus Rhysida; species Rhysida immarginata. Next base: position 1,837,070 of record JAHWFO010023044.1, on the reverse strand, counting down.
CTGCAGGAACTTTAGTTTCTGAATTTTATGGCAGATTACACCAAGATCAAATAGTTCATGAGAAGGAGGACTCATCCTCTAGCTTAGCTTAATGTGCTCAAGATCTTCTCCGAATTTGAAAATGTCTGTTCCTCTCAACATTTTATATCAAAATGTGAGAGGACTTCGAACCAAACTGTCACATCTCAATCATTTTGTCACCCTCAATAATAATTTTATGTATTGTCTTACGGAAACATGGCTTAATGTCTCTATCACAGATTACATGTTGTTCAGTGAAGATTTTGATGTCTACAGATCTGATAGGTCATCTGGTAACTTAGGTGGTGGTGTTTTAGTTGCCATTCCCAATAATTTTGACTCTTGCTCCGTTCCTTTGAGCTCTACTGTCAGTGGCATAGATCTGGTAGCCGTTCGTCTTCGATCGCCATCAACCATGAATTTCAACTCTCGGCTCTTTAGAGAAAGAAAAGATTTAATCATTGTAGTGACTTATGTTCCACCCAACACGTTAACTGGTGATTATGACACTTTCTTGAGTGACTTGTCTGAATTTGTTTTGAGCTGTAATTGTAACACTCTTGTACTGGGCGACTTCAACTATGATGACAATAAGATTTACCCAAGTTCTTCATTTTACGCTAAACATCGGCAACGCTCGACCTCATTTTGGAGCAACGAAATGGGTCTCTCAAACTTCAATCTTGTGCTTAATGCGAGAGAGGAGTTCCTAGACAAGGTGTTCGCCAATTTTAATGTTAACGTTACTGCAAGTAAGAAACTTCCAGTGTCACCTGATGTTTTATCATCCTGTCTTTCTTATTTCTAGCGTTAACACCGCCTTCCAGAAACGTTATACCGACTCGAATGGGTCTCCTTTTAATTTAGGAAAGACGACTATTCTGGTCTTTATAATTATCTTGCTACTTATGACTGGGATGATTTTTACTCCTTAGATGGGGTGGATGACAAATGGAATTTTCTTATTCATACCATTTTGGTTGCTATTAACATTTTTGTCCCAAAGTCGAACAAAACTGGCATAAATGATAAATTACACAGATTCCCAATCTGGATTCGCCAGGATACTATCAAACTATGGCACTTGAAGACTGCGAAGCATAGGCTTTGGAAAAAGACTGAAGATCCCCATTATTATAATGAATTTAAAACACTCAGAAACAATTATAAACATGCTTGTAAAGTTGATTATGACCTTTACTATAGAAGTGTCGAGAATTCTTTGAACTCTTCTCCGGCCTCATTCTGGAGCGTGACCAAGAAGCTTTTCAGTCGAATTTTGCAAGTAATGAGATAACTGAGGTTAACATTCAGAATCTTCCGAAATAATGGGATAGAGTGAAGGTGAAATTTAATGCACCCGCTTTGACAACTTCTGAATTACTCTCTATTGGGAACTCCCTGTCTGCCTCCAAATGTTATAATTATTACGGCTTTCCTGACTATATTTTCAAGGGCTGTCTTCACGCGATTTGCAACCCTTTATGTGACCTTTTAAACCTCTCTCTGTCGCAAGGTACTTATCCTACCGATTGGAGGACTGTTTTTATTCTTCCTATCCCTAAAATTGTGAAACCGACCACACCGAAAGATTATAGACCTATTGCATTTATCTCTTTTCCTGCAAAGGTTCTCGAAACCTTCGTTGCTACTCATATTTCAAAATTTGTTGATCCTTATCTTCCTGATATTCAGCACGGCTTCCGCAAGGCCAGATCGACCGAAACTAATCTTGCTGTGTTAACTTCTTACCTCTCGAAAGCTATTGATATTCGTCATCAAGTGGATGTAATTTACTTGGATTATTCTAAAGCCTTTGAAAAGGTTCATATTGAACTTCTTCTCCAGAAACTAGAGATTATGGGATTCCAATTAAATATTGCTATCCTGGATGCGCTCCTTTTTAACTGATAGATATTTTATGCTTTATCCTGTAAATAATTTCTGGAAATTTGGTAAAATCAATAGTGGTGTTCATCAGGTTCTCCCCTGGGACCGCTGCTATTCAATATCTACTCTGCAGACCTAATAGCTTCTTTACCAACTAATGATGTTCAAATTCTAATGTATGCGGACGATCTTAAAATTTTTTCGTGCATTGACAGTTGGCAAGACTGTATTAAAATGCAAGAAACGTTGGACTCAATTCTCTCCTGGTCTAAATCGAACGGATTAAGTCTTAACTCGAGCAAATCACACGTAGTTTCTTTCTCTAGGTTAGTAACAAATTTTATTTTTGATTACAAGATTGGTCATAATTGGTCAAACACTTGCCAGAGCTTCTCCCGAGGAACTCTGTCATATGCTTTTTCGAGGTCCACAAAGCAAGCGTAGACCTCTTTTGCATACTCCCAGGATTTCTCAAAGATTTGCCTTAGAGCAAAGATGTGATCCGTCGTGCTTCGGCCAGGTCGGAAACCACACTGCTCCCCCGACAGTTTGGAGTCGACTATTTCCCGACTTCTCTTCTCCAGACACTTAACGTACACTTTCCCAGGAATGCTGAGCAAAGAGATGCCTCGATAGTTGTTGCAATCTCTCTGATCTCCCTTTTTGAAGATAGGGATCACAATTCCTGTCTGCCATTGCTTAGGGGCCTGTCCAGATATCCAAGCAACCTGACACACTCGAGTCAGCCACAGGATACCATCCTGATTTAAGGCCTTTAACGTCTCGGACCGGATTTCAATATTATCATCATTGTTATTATTATTATCTTTTTATTCATTACAATAAATATTACTTCATTTATTTTCGATGGATGTAAGAGAGATAGACGAGACGCAAGAACCCTGGAATGCAATGAATAATGGATATTATAAAATAGAATAAAAGAAAATAAATCAAAAACGAAAAGCTGACGTTTCGGATAGAGTCTAGCCTTCGTCAAAGCAGGGAGGATAATTCTCTAAGAATATTAGAGAATTGTCCTGAAAATGAACCAATTATTCTTTTATTTTCCTGGAGCGGCTGCAGAGCTCCTGGGAAGTGCACTCGCAGCCGGTAGTACTCGCACGGAGCACAGGTGAGAAACGCTGGTCTAAAGCCTTTAAAAATATGAACGTGAAACTTCAAATGACCATAATGCACTGCGCGGTTGACCAAAACATGGAGGAGTATAGGTTTACTCTCTACTTCGTGCCTAACCATGACCACCGAGAGATACGGCCTGTGCATTGAAATTTCATACATTGTTACATCATCATTAGAAGGGTTAATTTATGAGTTATAAGGACCGATAGGTACTTAGGTTTTCATAATGTGCGTCCGTCCGTCCATCCGTCCGTCTGTCCGTATCGGCCTCGGTGGCTCAGTAGTTGCGTAATCGCCTCTGATGCCCAAGGACGTGGGTTCGACCCGGCCGAGGACGACGAGGATTTTTTCAGGGGGAAAATCCTGAGATCACGCTTTTCCTTCGGAAGGGAAGTAAAGCCGTTGGTCCCGTGTAGTTGTTTGCCGGCTTCACGTTAAAGAACCCTTGCTAGGCAAAATTTGCGGCCCCTATAACGCTGTCCTGAAATGACCATAGCAAACAACCGTCTGTCCGTCCGTCCGTCTGTATGTTGGTGCTCTGGCGTTCGAACACTTTCGAATTTTCGACTTCCGTTTTCGCCATTCGACAACGTAGGAAAATCGGAAGACTGATGCTCCTTGCGACTTCCGGTTCAAAAGGTCACAAATAACAGAGGCGACTACGTGACTATCCATTTATAAATAGCCTGCGCACTGATCAATGCTGTTCTCTCTTTGGCATTCCATAGCTAAAGCATAGACAAGTCAGGCAACCGAAATGCCCAGAACCGATGGGTTTTTAAGGCATTCGAGAATAAAAAAGAAAGCATTTGTTTTCTAAATAAGCCTTTCGTTATTAACGGTAAACTCCACACTCAAAACAACTTTGTTTAAAATGAAAGGTTGAAGGTCTGAATAATAACGTAGCATGTATAAAAATTTTTAATTTGAACTCAAAATTGATAAAATATATAAAAAAACTTTCATTTTTTCCCTCCCCACCCGGTCGACACTGACGCCACGTTTCGGCACCTGTGACATCAGAAGTTGCCGAGAGGTGCGACGGAGTTTCGAAATCGTGACGTCATACATTGGACGTTATCGCAGGCGCCGCTATCAGTAAATTGTCAGGGCAGTGCAGGCATCGCTATCAGTTCTCCCGCTTCCCTGGTCAGGGCACCGCAGTGGTCTAGGCCTACAATGGACTACGAATATGAAAACAAGACCGACAGTGACGATAGAGATTTTGATAACAGTGACAGCGATGTACAAGGGCTGTTAGCAGAATTAAATGGTACGGAAACTTCTGCGATATACAGCCCTATGTATTAAACCGTATAACGGGATCTTCTGCTTGCCGTGTCGGCGTGTGCAAATTACGGTGGCGTGTGCCCTACACAGCAGATATGCCTACCTCTTTCCTTTGGCGTTTAACAAATGCTGTTGCAGTCGTTGTTCTTGAAGAACGCCAGGACCGTTTAGAGTTGGAAGAGCATCTAGTTCCACCTAGTTTCAGCGAATTTCTTGTTTGAATTGATACTGAATTTATAACGGCGGATGCGTAGACAAAGCAAGACGCTTCAAAATGAGCTGAACACACGATGCTGTTTGGAGTTAGATAGCAGTTCCCTCGATGTCAAAAACTAATACACTGTTTTTTAATCGCTTCAGATTGTGGAAATCTATGAAACGTGAAATTTCTATTCGATTGTCTATTTACACATTCAAACAGAACAAATTGAAGGCATTCCGACATAAAACAGGTTAGTAAAATCTTACGATATGTAGCATCGTTAACAGCGACTAGCAGTTGAAAAGGACGTTAATACTAAACAAACCAACCAAAACCAACCTAGCATTAGTTTGGTTTGGTTTGGTTTATATGGTATTAACTAGTATTAACGTCCTTTTCAATTGCTATGGCCATTTCAGGACGGCGTTATAGGGGCCGCAAATTTTGTCTCGCAAGGGTTCTTTAAAGTACATCCGGCAAACGACTACACGGGACCAACGGTTTTACTTCCCTTCCGAAGGAAGTGCGTGATCTCAGGATTTTCCCTCTAAAAAAATCCTCGTCGTCCTCGACAGGGATCGAACCCGCGTCCTCGGGCATCAGAGGCGATCACGCAACCACTGAGCCACCGAGGCCGATCAACCTAGCATTGAAAGTTCCAATAGACCATCATGGTTCCACTAAACCAGGTATCTTTGAACCAATTTGGAATATCAATAATTTTACGATATATTCATTCATTACATATCATTCCAAAATGTTTGATATATTACATGCCATAGCCTAGCTATGAACGTTTCAATAGATCATAATGGTTCCAGTGAACCACGTATCTTTGAATCAATTTTGAATATCAATAATTTTACTATATATTCATTCATTTTACGTCATTCCAAGATGTATTATATATTACATGCCATAGCTTGGCATTATAAGTCCAAAAAGACTATGCTGGCTCCACTAAGCAACATACCATTGAACCAATTTCGACTATCATTAATTTTACGTTATAATCAACCATGAACTGTTATTCCAAGCTGTTTGATATAATACAGTGTGTAATGGACTATAGTGGTGCCAATAAACCACGTACCATTAAACCAGTTTTGAATGATTTTGACCGAGAAGGAAGACCGTCACATGTCTTCATTTAATCCACAAGCGTTTTCTCTGCCTTAGCTATGGAATGCCAAAGAGAACAGCATTGATCACTGCACAGACCATTTATGCATGGAATTGTATAGTGAAAAACGTGGTCCCCTCTGTTATTGTGACATTTTGAACCGGAAGTAGTTCACCGCTTTTTTCCACCAACGAAGTCATTCTTTCGTTTTACCTAAGTTGTCGAATGGCGAAAAAGGAAGTCGAAAATTCGGAAGCGTTCGACCGCTAGAGCACCAACAGACAGACGGACGGACAGACGGACGCACATTGTAAAAACATAATTACCTATCGGTCCTAAAAAGGCTTGTGAATTAAGTGCTGACACGTGATTGTTTTCCTTGATAGTCAATGTCAGTCAAAAGTGGTTCAATGGTATGTGGTTTAGTGGTACCATTATCGTCCATTGGAAACTTTCAATGCCAAGATATGCCATGTTTGATATATTGCATGCCATATCTTAGCATTAAAAGTATCAAATGTACCATAAAGATACCCCTATCCACGTACCTTAAAACAAATTTTGATTCTCATTAATTTTACGTTATAGTCATTCATGACACGTCAATCCAAATTGTTTGATATATTACATGCCATATCATAGCATTGAAAGTATCAAATGCACCATAATGGTTCCACTAAACCAGGTCCCTTGGAACCAATTTCGACTATCATTAATTTTACGTTATATACATTCATGGCACGTCATTCCAAATTGGTTCAATGGTATGTGGTTTAGTAGAACCATTATGGTGCATTTGATATCTTCAATGATAAGATATTGCATGTAATATATCAAACAACTAGGAATGGCGTGTCATGAATGAAAATAACCTACAATTAATGATTATAAAATTAAATGGTTCAATGGTTCAATTGCACGTGTTTTAGTGGTATATTTGTGGACCGTTGGAAACTTTCAATGCTCAGATATGCAAAGTAACATATCAAACGTCCTGTAATGACGTGTCGTGGATGAATATAACGCGAAATTAATGACAGCCGAAATGAGTTTATTGGTACGTATTTTAATGATCCATTATGATACTATTCGAAGCTTTCAATGGTAAGATATGGCATGTAATTACTTACGTCTTTCATTATCAACAGTTAATTGTGTTAGGCCAATTTTTATCATTAGCTAATCGCTTGCTTCAACAGTACATGCTTCCGTAGAAAAGCTTTAGCAATAGTTCATGAAGAAAGAATAGACCCTTAAACAGAATGCTTGAACAATTAACGCTTATTTTACTAAATAGGAACTCTTACAAATTAAAGGGTTCTTATATGTTCGAATATGTAGATAATTATTACTGTCGCCATTTAATTTGTAGGTAGTTTATTCATTTTGAACTACACATTTCCGTTAGAATTACGCCTTGCCTTAGCAACCAGAGGCTTCCTTAGCAACCTCATCTAACCCTTATCACGGAAGGCTTTTTTAGAAATAAAATGGTTTCCATTTTATCCTCGAATGTTTTAAAATCCTATCGGTCCTGGGCATTTTGGTTGCGTGACTTGTTAATGGTTAGAAATACGAATAACAATGCCCTTCTAATGATGATGTAACAATATATGAAGTTTCAATGCTCAGGCCTTATCTCTCGGTGGTTACGGCCTTACTCCACACTGAAAGTCATACATAATAAGTCCTAAATTATCTCCTCTTATGATGATGTAACAATGTATGACGTTGCAGTGTGGAGGCTTTCTCTCTAGGAGGCGTTGAGTCAATAGAACTATGGTCTGAGGCAATAACATAAGATCTTGCCCACGAAGTATATGCCGTTTCGTTCTACTGCCACCGCAACGCTGGTGTTGCAGTTCCGAGCATGCACACTCGTGTCTTTGGTTCATTATCTTTCACTGACGCCATTACAGCCGGATTTTGTAGTGTTTTCATTAGTTAGTGGTCGTTGAAAAATTTTAAGACAATTTCTGAGCTCGCGAACTGTGAAGTGCGTTCTGTAATACGGTTTTTGAACGCAAAGAATGTTAACCCAGCTAAAATTGATCATCAACTTGTAGAGATTTATGGAGAAAATGCAATGACTGATGGCATGGTGAGAAAGTAGGTTAGGCAGTTCATTGATGGACGAACCAATGTTCATGACCAAGCACGGATTGGGCCGCCTTCTGTTGTCAATGATGATTTGTTTGACAAAAGTGAAGGAGAAAATTCGTGAAAACAAACGGTTCCCAATAAGAACGGTTTCCACAAATTTCAAAAATGGGGTGTTCAGCAGTGGCAGTCTTCGCTGGCGGGATCTTTCTTTGAAGAGAGCATAACAAAGTTGGTTTCCCGCTACGACAAATGTCTAAAAAACAACGGTGGCAACTATGTAGAAAAGTAGTTCAAGAAATGCTTTTTCATGTAAAAATAAATTTTGTTTTGAAAAAGAATGTTTTTGTGTTTTTTTTCCAAAACGGTACTTACTTTCCGGAGACGTCTCGTATATTAAAGGTAGACTCTGAATCCTATTGTTAATATCCCCTCCAAAGTGAAGCCAATTGAAGCTATGACAGTTCTGGGCAGGAGTGAGCCGTGGAATAGTTAACTGTCTGGATGCTCTGTTTTTGATGATTTTGGGCCCATTCTTCAAACTTGTTCCGCGCATAACTGTACAAACAGACACGAAAAAGGATCGGAAATCACTTTCCACAAAAATCAAAAATATGTAACTAAAATGAAAATACGTCACTGAAAGATGATCGAAACGAAATTGAAATTGAAACCATGATCGAAAAATTATTTATAAAATAAAATAAAATAAAATAAAATACAAAGTTAACGAAAAGATAAGCTTATCACTACGTGATCGGCGTAGGTTGTTCCAAGTCTCCTGAACATGCTGGCGCAATTGTGGAATTGTTGCACCTTGTGTGCAGCGACGATGAACGTTACATCCCATCACGTCTCACACATGCTCAATAAACGGCAAGTCTGGAGATCGTGAAATAATTATTAATCAGCTATCCTCATGTTTAACCATGTGTTTTGTATCATCTTCTCTCATTTTCGGCCATGACGGTTCTGCGAGGCGAGGCTTCCGAATTGGCTTAAAGTATAGCGGCAGGTTTCGGGGTCTATCTTTAATATACAGTGAGCAAAATATTTATCCGTTCACCAGCTTACATAAACATAAAAACGTTAACATAAATAAAACCAATTAATTTTGAATGAAAATTTACATTATTTATACTATATGACACCTGTACTAAATGGATGGATGGATAGGGATTACTGTACTGAATGGGGAATGTAAAAATACAGTAGATGATAGGAAACCTTGTAAAAGTAGAGCCAAAAAAATTATCCGTCCAGGTACGTAGTGTAAGCCAAAAAATATTATCTATTATGAAGAAATTAACCAATCACATTCACAACACATTACTTATCAGTATGGATAATAATCGATGTGAAACTTTGCAGAAAAATAAGTAAATAAAGGAATATTCATATGATTTGAGGGGTAGAGTCATAGCTGGAGTAAACGATGGGAAAAGTCAGTGTTTAATTGTCAAGGAACTCCAAATTCCACGCTCATCAGTCCATTATATCATCCAAAAGTATCACACAACAGGAGAAATCACAAATAAAATTGGAAGAGGCACCAAGAGGAAAATATCAGAACGGGAAGACAGAAATTGTAAAATACATTAAAAAAGATAGGAAAAAATCAGCTGTAGAACTAATATCTAAATAAGGACAAATTTTTTTTGCAACAAAATTGCGTGGTCAGATGAAAGCAAATTTAAATTATTTGGCTCAGGTGGCTGTAACAAAGTTGGAGAATACCTGGTGAAGCTTATAGACTGAAGTGTTTGAACCCAACAGTGAAGCATGGAGGAGCAAGTGTCATGGTATGGGGCTGCATGCCAGTTACAGGAGTGGGACATCTAGAATTTATCGATGGCATCATGGACTAACACCAGTACAGAGAAGTTCTTGATAAGAATCTCCATGCTTCTGCAAGTAAATTGGAATTGAGAAGAAGTTTTAATTTCAGCAGGACTCATATGCTAAACATACAGCTCATTCTGTGAAAGAATTCCTCAAATCCTCAGAAAGTTTAAGTGCTTGACTGGCTTCCCCAGGCACCTGACTTAAATCTAATAGAGGACCTTTGAGTCATAATGGAATTGAAGAGGAAAAACCATAGACCAAAGTCAAAGCAGATTTAAAAGACTTTATTGACAAAAACTGGAATGATGTAGTTAAAAAAAACAAAACCTTTAGTAGAAAATAAGTGCAATCGATCCCTAGATTTTGTCAAGGCCAAAGGAGGCCCCAATAAATTTTATAAATTAAGTTTAGATGGTACATTTGCCCAAATATTTAAGTGGACGGATAATATTTTTGTCAGAAAAATGTCATACAGACCTATTTTGTATTATAATATTTCATATCAATGATAAACCATGAGTTCAGGCTATTATTCTGAAGTTTATAACTGTATAGACACTAGTATGTACAAATAAACATGAATAATGTGAATATGTCACTTAGTGTCAGTCATTTCAATCACTTGCAAACTGGTGGACGGATAATTTTTTTGCTCACTGTACATTATTGGTCAGAGGAATGTCTCTCAAAGCATTGCTAATGTAGACTTTCGCCAGCTGTTGAGCGCTTCCTGGATTGCACCTCGTAATCCGAGATTAGCTCTCTGCTGTTATTCACGCTCAACACTTGGCACTAGTATGGCAAAAGTCTCAGACCATACCTTCTATTGACTCCACTATAAAAGTGCACAAAGTGTGCACGATAGAAGCTCCAAGCAGGAACAACGAGCAGTCATACGGTTTTTGCCGGCGGAAAGCAGTCGAAATTCACGCTCGAATGAGTGCTGCTTCTGGGGAGAATCTGTCCAAAAGATACAAGACGATTCTAGACAATTCCTGTGCCGCAACAGACAGCTGGATTCCTGTGCCGCAGGGTCATAATAGCCCACGAAAACGCACGACCACACGTCGCGAAGAAGACCATGGATACCCTGGCAAGCTACAAGTGGGATATTTTAGAACATCCATCCTATAATTCCGACCATCCACATTCCATTTTCATTTTATGGCCTAATGATAAAAGAGTTTAAAGGGGCGGCACTATGGGTCGAACGTAGAAGTCCAGATAACGCTGAAAGATTCGCTTCGCTCCGAGCCGACGGTCTTTTACGCCACTGATATCCAGTGAATTTTGACGCAACAGAAGTGTGTCGAAGGACTACTGAAAAAGTATCGTATTTACTCCACTATAATGCGAAAATTTTTGACCTAAAATTATATAAATTTGGTTACTACATGCAATTATATAAAGTCACATGTGGTTACTACATGCAAGAGGTTACTGCATATACGATTGGAGGGGGTGGGGCATCTTCAGACAAATTTCATTCTGAAGAACTTCAAACAAAATTAGCGTACATTATGTAATATACTGGTGCATAAGGGTACATTATGCAGTATATACAATCTACAGTAAATTAATTAGCTTTTACCTCAACTTTTTTCGTCTCCAAAAGCTAATGCGAAACTGAATACTCAAAAACAAGATGGCGACAACCATTCGTCGAAAAAATCACTTTTCATTTCAGTAAGTTTCATTTATTATAAAATAATTCTGCTATCTTTCCCGCCATTTATTAATAACACTGTACAACAAATTTGAACTTTTTTTCTTTCCTTTAGATGAAACTATGTGATTCTGTATAAACAAAAGGTGCTTGCTTCATATATCAAAACCAAAATGGCCCATCACGTACCGTTTTCGTAGGAGACCCTCTTTTCAGAGAAATGTAACAGAGGCTTGATTATAGAAAGCAAACACTAAAATCATATTTTTGTCCGTTTCCTCTTGTAGGCATCTGTTGGTGTGTCCCTGATAACACAGAAGCAATATTCAGTTAGCATACTTCCATTCCATCGTTAAACTCTGCTTGTGTAATTTCATGATGTGAACATGTCATAGATGTAGTTGGTAGAAAGTCAGGATCTTGATGGTTTGGGTCATCGGAGGTGTCTTCCTCTGAATCAACAGTATATTTATTTGGAGCTGTAGGTATAGGAAGATCTTCAGAATGAGGAACTGGTCGCATAGCGCTTCTATATGTGCTACATTATAGAAACGTAAAAAGCTTAAATGTGGATTTTTTTGGAAAATGGTGCTTGGTAAACAAAAAATAATTACAGACTCGTTATTTTCAGCCAAAAATATGCATAAAACATATTTTCATCTAAAGAACATTTTTCATGTTGTACAGTGTAATATAGGCATTTTCATGTTGAACAATATAGGCATCACGTTAAGTAAATTTATAACATTAAAGGTGAAAAGTTAAATAAATTTCTGACCAATAAAGCTTTTAAAAACCCACTGTGTTCATCTGAAATTGTTCAAAAAGTTTTGTGAAGTTCAAATGAGTATTTATTACGGTTTATGCATGAACATACAGGGTGTCCGAAAAGTCTAGCACTATGATGTATATCACAATCCAGAGGCGATGTATTAGATAGAACAAAAACGTCTTATAGCAAGTGGATCGTGGGCTTTCCATTTCCGACCTCAAAAGTGACCTTCAAGGTAATCTTCAAGGTCATTCAAACCGTAACTTTTTCCGTATCAGAGGTAGAAGACAATTTCCAATTACGAACTTGTAGAGCATCAAAATTAGTCTAAATCCATGTTTACTTAACTGATTCATAGGAAAATTGTGCGAGATAAATGAGGATGAAGATTTGTATGCTACCCTCCCACCATCGTGCTGAGAAGTCACAGACAATTAATTAATGAGCTTTTTATTTCTAAACTCAAAGGGTTGAATACTACTGTACATGTAAATTAAAGTCCTGAGTTCCAAAATCGAACATAGATTATTTTAAGTATGTTCAAAGTGTTCGCCTTCGGCTGCAAAGTGTCACCTCATTTTCGTGAGAAAATAGACAGAACGAATGAGATGACAGAAGAGAGAGGGAGAAGCGAGCAAGAGAAGGAGAAGAAAAAGCCGTACTACGTCATAAATAATGGAAGAGGTCAGAAGAAGAGAGCACCTCGAGCGCTTATTGGCGGAAAAGAGAAAAAATGAAGCGGTGAAAAAAGAGCTTTTTCGAGATCGGGGAGAGTGAAAAGAGACACGATCGAAGGAGGTTGGAAAGAGAGCGGGTTTGCTCGACGAACGAGGCAATCGACATGGATGCAGGCGAAAGGAAATAGAGAAGGGAAACGCCATGCAGTTAGGACGAGTCGATATGCCAACAGCCGGCCGCCAAAGAGAAAGTTAGCGGATTCACCGAGGAATAAATGGTGGAATTACCGGAGGTGGAATTCACCGAGGAATAAATGGTGAGCAAGACGTCGGACTGAGTTCAACGGACGTAAACGAGGTTACGGAACTCGCCAGGATAGCCAGGAGTAGGACTAACGCCGAATTATCAAGTAAGAATATCGTTTCTTATAATAATTCACCCGTGGTTAGGGCTTTCCATACTGCGAAAAAGACTCGATACGTGAACTCTCATAAGCTTCGAACTTTTAATGTAAAAGGCAGCAGGAATATCCTCGATATCAGCGAGACAGAATTAGTTGTTCCTAATAATGACATTGGGCTTGTGTTCAGCGGAATTATATCGAACAGTGAGTCATATACGAGCTCGGTTAAACCCTTAGGTGGGAGGGTTAACAATTCGATAGAAAGCCCTGAATCTATAAGTACAATTAGAATTAACTCTAATAGACAACAGTGCATAAGGATTCACCAAGTGACATTTCGAATTCCAGTGCCAAGGGTGCCGCCATTTCTTGCCAAGTAGACGGCGTCAGACAGCTCAGCCAAGCAGTGAATTCATTCGAATCTAATTCTTCGCTCTCGTGGGAGAGAGAGGATTTACTTTCTGGTGGATTTGTGCCTACCTGGATGGCCAAAGCGGGTAGGTGTCGTGAGTTAGCTTCCGACCAGCGAAAGCTGTGGGCCAAGTTCATGTTGCCTCGTTAGAGGTGTTTAAGTTTTTTACGTTGGGTGTCGCATAATGCCACCTGTAAGATCTTTTTAGATCTTAATTCCGTGGAGGCAATACCATCTGCCTCTCCACTTCAAAAGTGGGAAAGAGAGGAGCCAAGTCGCAATAAGAGCGAGCCTTTAGCGTTAGGTAGTGTCGACAGGGCCCTAATCGTTCTTCCGCGCTCGGTAGGCAGCTTTGCGTCCTTTGGTAGTAAACTTTGGATTTATTGCTGTGTGTGTCGGGGTATATGTGCGTGTGTGTGTGTATGTGTGTATGTATGTGTGTGTGTGTGTGTGTGTGTGTGTGTGTGTATGTGTTGTGTTATAGCTGGCGCCTTGACTGGATGTACATTAATGTGTGCTTTTGTTTTCCCACTAGCTCCCGCCTGCGAGAAGCTTTACCCTTCGAGGTTGCCGGGCTCTGTTTCAACGGTGGCCATTAGCAGTCCCTGTACCTACTCCTGCATTAGTCGAGGTTTTTTTGTTCATCGCTCAGGTGGCTCCAATCCAATTTATAAGACAGCTTAATTTATCAAGGAAGATCGCACTCAAATCAGACGACAGCTTAAGTAACCCGGATGAGCTGGTTGCTTCCGACAGCGTTCTTTAAATCGTTATTTAATAATTCTCATTATTAATACCCAGACGGGTAAAGATTTCATTCATAATTCTGATCTAATATTTAAAAGCTAGACGCTTCATTTATGTAAGAGGGAAAAAAAGGAAGCTGTATACGCATGTACGAGTTGATCGGAGGTCAACAACTTTTCTTGACTCTGAAATTAAATAGATTTAAAATTCAACATTATCGTCTCCCGCCTTATTCCTCCTTCACACTAAACATCTACTCTGATCAGTGGTTTAGTTGTGACACAAAGCATAACTGTGCACGATAGGTGATTGCCTTCTGGACAGCTGTCATTGTCATGGCAGGAATTTATCATTGTCGTCCTTGAAGTTCACGCTGTGTGTCCTGGGTTCCGTGGCATAAACCTTTTCCTTTAAATACCCCAAAGGAAGAAATCTAAGGGTGTAAAATCCGGTGGCATACCAATTTTCATCCTCATTTACCTCATGTAATTTTTCTATGAATCAGTTAAAGTAAACATGGATTTAGACAAAATTTGGGGTGCTCTACAAGTTAGTAATTGGAAATTTTCTTCTATCTGTGATACGGAAAAAGTTACGGTTTGAATCACCTTGAAGATAACCTTGAAGATCACTTTCGACGTCGGAAATGGAAAGCCCACGTCCCACTTGCTATAAGACGTTTTTGTTCTATCTAATGCATCGCCTCTGAACTATGATTTACATCATAGTGCTAGGCTTTTCGGACACCCTGTATAGTAAGTACTGTAATCATTTTGAAAAATAAAATTACAATAAAAATATATGTAATGTTATGACGTATGATTACTACCCGAATTCGATGTTCGTCACAATTTACTGTAACTGTATCTTTTTTATCGGGTTCAAAATTAAATAATTTTTTAATAAACCACCGACTGTGCTGTATTAAGGAACTTTTTGAAGAATCAGACGATAATGAATTGGATTTTGAAGAGCTTTGTTTGTAAAGCATTTTTAAAAAATGTAAAAAAATAAATTAGTTTTCTGTCTGTATATTCGTGTATATATTATTTCCAGTTAGTCAACATCGAGTCGAAAACTTCGGGTCGCATTATACAGGAGGATAAAATTTTTACTGGTTTTCTTGGTTCTGAAAGTGGGGGGGTCGCATTATAATGAATAAATACGGTATGCCCTTTCCTTTGTCCACAATTTCTCACCGATCTTTTCATTTGACTGCTCCTCGTATATAATCGCTGAAAATCACTTTCTGCATTTATTCCAGTTTTATATAGACTAAGATGACAATTTAAATCACCTTAATACGTTTATAGAGAAAGGTATTCGATGTTTAGTTTAATTGCCTAGTGAAGGAATAATTATTGATTATTTCTAAATACAACCATTTGAAATTGTTAGAGGAAGACACGATATAAAGAAGAACAAAGTGAAAAATTCTGTTCGGGGACTTTCACGGAACTTAGACAATGAATGTCCTCCAAATTGTTTCTCTCCAGGAACTGTCACTGAAGATTTAAAAGCATACCGTTCATTCATAGATGATTTTGAGCACAAGTAAGCAGTATCAGTTAATATGAATAATAACTTTAATGAAAGTTTTAAGGAAAGAATTTATTAATACTTCCTCGTCCGAAAACCTTATATACATTTAAACATTATTGCTAGATTGTAAATGTTAATCATATTTTCGGACAGAGCGATTATAAAAATTATGCACTTCATAGCACATTTAATATTTATTATTTCTAAATCAAAACTTTGAAACGTGGTGTTTTGAAACGTTTCGACATTAAAATTGCATATACAGAATAATTACAAGCACTGCAGCGATTCGAAAAAATTCTGGCAGATTAGTTGATAGCGCGGCACTGTGAGGTTTAATTTTTATTATCATTAAATATGTAAGTTAATTAAGGTTTAATGTTTAAGGTTTAATTAAGGTTTAATGTAAGTTAACCTACACAGAAGAACTGAGACGGGAATGATTTAGTAAAACAAAACTTTAATGCTACTTGCAGAGTTCTGAATCTTAGAATACAAGAAAATGATGCTTTCCAAAATTGGGAATAGAGAAATGTTAATTTGAAAAATTAAAACATTAACTGCTGTTTAAACTTGTAGTGAGGTAGGGTAGATGTTCCAGTAGTTGACAGTGTACCAGTAATTGACAATCCACGATTTAAAGGCTTCTAATAAAGTAACAAAGCAAGAAAAGAGAAACAACGTATTAGGCTTCCCAGAAAAACAAAAAACAAGGAACTTTGGTCCCTATTATGGCCGCAAACACGTGTCGATTGTTCAATGCCTCATCGAGTCGAAAAAACCTTGTAATGAACCACTACGTGAGGGTTTGAGTACTTGAATTTATTTCATGAATGTTAAGCAATATTTGTTATTAATTTTACGTGAACCTTTTTGTGTGATCAGTGGACAATACTTCTAGTAGTAACAGAATTTCTGATGACTAATTTTTTAACTGTTTTAATCCACCGTCAATTACTAGATCCCAGATATGTAGTGTCACTAGTAATTGACATAACCTGTCAGCTATTGATAATTTCTGTGTTTAAAAAAAAAAAAACGACCACAAAATGTACTAATGTGGTTTAGAATGTAGGGTAATAATAAGGAAACATGATGGTTTTATGTGTAACTTCTGAATTTCCAGTATTTAACCTAACTGTGTCAATTATAGGAACTTGACTGTCAATTTCTAGATCACCCACTTTGACATAAATCTTCTACGCCCTATTCGCCGATTCTTTTTGTTTGTCCTGAATCTTGTCACACAGACGATCAACAGATAGCCCAGGACAAGTTATCTTCCAAGAAAAAAACTACTATTCTGTGTCACAAAGTTTTGCGACATGTTTGGGCTCCGATATCATTAACCGACCCGATCAGGTAAATAATAATGTCGGAGTTCGAATTGCGCCACAAGGTGGCGGCTCGAATCGAAACTGCGCGAGCTTCGATTGTGAGCTCTCTTGGCGAGTAAAAGGAGCGCGGAAGTGGCGGAAACAGCGGGTTGGAAGGTGCAAAAAGAATACGGCGAGGCGGGAAAAAGAGTTTGTGGAGAGTGACCGTGGAAGGGAAAGGAGGTTATCCGAGCAGAGTTTGGACAAGCTTTCAGTGCTTCGTGATTTAGAAACGAGGGAAAGTGCGTCGAGGGCGTTGAAGGGACGGCCTCGAGTGAAAACCTCTATGGAGAGGGGGAGCATTATTCTCGTCGCGAAAGCATGTGCGTCGGACATTGACAAGTACGGAACTTTTTATAATAAGGATGCTTTAAAAGTTTTTGTATCAGGAAGCACCGTTCCAGACTCAACAACGGATTACGGAGTTTCGTCAGTGCTTCAGCCCGCCAACTGTGCAACTAACAGCCACGTCAGCGAACCCGACCTCAATGAGAAGCGATTAGGCCAGTCGGGAAAGAGACCGGTGCGTTCGGCATTCGTCGCAGTTCGAGTCTGCTCCGGTTATCAACCAGCTCCTTAGTCGTCGTAGAAGGGATACAACGCTGGATTCACGAAGGAGAAGTAATCCCAGCAGGAGACAATAGGCAAGACCAGGACCAAAATTGGACTGGAGTTTTTCCTGGACGATTTCCGCCTACTTGCAGGAGAGTCTTGGCGCCTTCTTCCCTCATGACAGGTAAGCCATGTTTCCTATTCTTTATGACTGGCTCTGTCAGGTCACACAATCTCTCTCATAATGTTCCCGCCCGCCATTAAAGGGAAATTTCTGGGCGCGTCATTTTAATGGTTATTGCATACCGTTGCGTTTAGAATTTTTTTTTAAGAACAGAAAGTTTCTTGAATAAAATGTACTATTTCCTGGGCTGCGCGGTTATGAGGTCTACTGTGTTCATTATTCAATTTGTTCAGTGAAGTTAGTTAAGTTTGGGCTTGTTCTGCGTTTGCGACTTAGATTGTCGACGGTAATAAACCCTGTTTATATTTCTCTTGTTGACAGATTCCCTGTGGGATCGTTCCAGGTACCAAACGCTAAGCGTGAACGCTCTCTGGGTTGCGTTCCGTGAAGCTGTAGACCAGTTAATTAAACTTCATTGGAAGCAAGGTGTTCTGGTTGGAAGGGCGACGACGGTTTGGCAAATGTATGACATATCACCCCGCGTCTCTTCCCATTAGGATTTTGCGTTAGAAACCGAATGTTGTAATATCACAATACTTCGGCAGTTTTTGTGTGTGCTTTGCACCTCGCGTGAGTTTCTGCGTTTATGCGGAGGTCATGTAGGAATAGACTAAATTTAAATATTGCATTTAATTTTTAATTAAATTCTATTCCTATTGGATTGTAAGTTCAATCTTTATTTTTGTTAATAAATTGCTTTATGTAGTAATTCTTACCTAAAGTTATGCTCTGTGTCTTTATTTATTGATAACTTTATCTTTTTCCACTGCGCTCATAACTTTTGCGTGACATTCTGTTTACTATGATAAGACGTAGCATAGGATGAATTGGATGAATTTTGCAAAGTTGGAGAACAGTTGTCAAAAATCAAGTTTTTCTATAAACAAATTGTTGACCATGATCTAATGATACTGCACAACTGGAAAACACCTTCATTTTTTATAGTTTTTGCACTCTACATGGAAATAGACTGATTTTATTTATTATTTCAAAGGGGAAAAAAGATAAATGATCAACATGAACAACTAAAAGCACAATTTTAGTTATGTTAAATACTTTACACATTCTTAAAAATGCTTGATTTCTTCAGCTACTTTTGAATGTTATCAATTTAATTTCTTCAGCTCGTATTGTCAATTACTGGTGAAACTGCCTGTCAACTTCTGGTGCATTAACTGTCAACTACTGGCGATTCATGCATTAGTTAGGAAAAAATTTAATAACTTAATAGCTTTTAAAGGTATAATAATTGTATAGAGATTGGCGCATTGTGCATTCTATTTACAATTTAATGGTGTAAATAGAAAAGTTTCAAAATACAATTTGTATTACGTACACAATTTTGTTTCACAGTAATGTCTTAAACTGTCAATTACTGGTACATCTATTCTAACTAATAAAATAAAAATAGACAAATTGCAATCCGTAACAGACATACAGACATCCTCATAACCAGAGATCCACATAAAGACAGATTGAAGATTGAGGTATACAGGAAGAACTCAACCACGGCTAACATCCTTCCGTTTGATTTTAATCATCCAACTCAACACAAAATGGCTGCCATCAATCATGCATTCAGACGGCCCATATCCTACCTGATCACTACGGACGCCCAGAAGAGAGGAACTGTCACCATATTCGACCTAGCCAGAGCCATTGACTTCCCAGACTCTGTCACCCGAATCCGCTCTATAGAAGGTCAGAAGAGATGCCAAACACAGCAGCGCACTGACTACGCCACCTTTACATATCTCGGACCTGTTACGTATCGGATTATTAACTTTTCCGTGATCTGGATATCGGGGTTATCTTTAGGACCGGAGGTGACCGTGGCCTGGTTGTCTCGTCGGTTGGCTCGCTGATCAGGCGCGGCAACTTCAGGCGCGGCTTAAGGACCACTGCTGGGTGGGACGGCTATTTGAGGCACAGCTGTTGGGGGACTTCAGTCTGACCCATTTTCTGAGTGACCAGTGCTGGATGTCCAGCAGTTGGTGATAGTCACTGGTTTGTTCGTCCGCCAGCAGCTCTTCCATCATGAATCACCCCGTGCTTCGGAGGGCACGTTAAGCCGTCGGTCCCGGCTGCTACTATCATCTCGTAGCAGCCGTTAGTTACTGGGATGGCGCAAAACTCCCTCGAAAGAGTAAGTGCTGCAGATTATCGTTCTGCGGTAATCTACCCTCTGAACAAGATAAGATACCTTTAGGACTACCTACACACCATATCCAGAGATTCCTCAAACCAAACCGATCAAATACTGACATGTATAAATGTATCGGTATCTACAAACTCACGTGCCTGAATTATGGGGCACATTACACTGGATCCACAACTCGCTTTTCCTACGAGCGTTTCTGCGAGCCGACGTTCCTGGAGTAACAACGACGGAAAATCCGCCTTCCCTCAGCACTGTTAAGATTAAACACCGCTTACCCAACATAGATAATTATAAATGCATGGGCATCCTATTCAAAAGGTAAAGTGAAGAAGATTCTGATTCATGAAGAATCTCCGAGCGAACAGTGCCAAAGTATTAAACAACCATATATCTTAATTTCCTTAACGAATTCGACAAACTTACAAATCCAGATGATGTCACGACCGCCATCTATTAGGTCCGCGATTTCCGGGAATATTCGTCAATCAATGATGGGATACCTTTCTTACATGATTGATGGATAATTTATCTCTACTAGAGATATATCCGGCGTTGCTCGGACCTTTTTGGATGAAATTTTGCAATTTCTGAATGTGAAAATACAGAACAAATAAGTAAATAGAGAAAAATGAAGCATTTTTACCACCCTTATTCTCAAAATGAAAGTTTAAGTTTATCACTTAGAAGAAACAATCTTATTGGCAAAACAAATTCTGTCGTCACAAACTGCTCAACGCAAATAAAACTCCATTAAATGAATCTACTGTATTTAAATTTTTATTTTGTGGCAAAAACCCGAAATTGGAAAGAAAAATTGCTAAAATGTGTTGTCATCAATAACAAACCTGTATGCAAAATTTAAGAGCGAATGGAAAATCAGAAGTGCTTCGAAACTCGACTGAAAGGTTCCGTACCATCTCACAAGATCCAAAAGCGAGTTAATATAAGGGTGATAATGAACATTATTATCCACCTTTTTTTTTTCCGACACTGCGTCAAACTCACTCAACATCCAAAGCTAGTGAAGTCGTGTAGAACTACTAAAGGGCGGTAGTTGGAGGGCCATCCATTGGGAACATTTTAAAAATTTTTTTCGATTCTTCAATATGAATGTTTACTATATTAATTCAAGCTTTTTCATGTGTTTATTTTTCTGTATATTCACATTCAGATATTGCAAAATTTCATCAATAAATAGTCCGAGACATGCCTGATATATCAGCTAATTTACAGCTAGTTTAGGAACAAAATCTCCCTGTTTGCTGCATATCTATATGTGTGCACAGAGAGAAATGCTTTGGATGTAGCAACAATAAAGGAGTTGATGACTGCTTCTTTGTTGAAGCAATAATACAATTTGATACGCCACTAAAAAACTTTTATCTGACTACATTATCAAATTCACTATTAATACGTAGTTTATGGGACGGAGGAACAATTGTTATTTTTTCAAAATTTCAGGTAGACAGTGATCTTCCTTTTGCTTTGAAGATCAAGTGTGCACAATTTCATCAAGATCGGAAAAAACTGTAGATTTGTATAAGGGAGAAACTTATATCTATTAGAAGAGCGTAGGAGGCCAACGAGAGGTCGGACGTGAACGGGACTAGCCTATGACACTCCTCGGGTCTTCGAATCTTCTGTGCAAAAATTCAGCCTCGGGGGTTGCCCGGTTCAGAAGTTATGGAGGAACAAGTAAACAAACAAACAAACAAACAGACGGAAAGTGCGTATAACTGTAAGCAATGACAGAGGTGACCAGAATGAACATTTTCTTTTAATACAATGTGGGTCCGAATTTGAAAGCTAACTGAGATATGAACTGAAATAAAAATGCTGACACCAAGATCAACAAGTTAATAACTCAGGTTCTGCAACGCTTAGAATGATGAATTTTAGAGAAATAATAATGTACATGAAACCTTTATATACCGCTAAAATTTGATCGTATTCTAACGAGTAGCTTCTAAGTTACGCATTCAAAATCGTAATAGTGCTCACATGCGAGTATACTAACCAGCACGTATTACGATGTTGAGTGCGTAACTCGAAAACTATTCGTTGGAATTCGATCAATCTTTAACAGTATACAGAGTTTTATGTACCCTATTATTCCTCCAACATTCATTATTCTAGGCATTGCAGAACCTGAGTTATTAACTTGTTGATCTTGGTGGCGGCATTTTTATTTCTGTTCATATTTCAGTTAGCGCTCAAATAAGGACCCAAATTGTATTCAAAGAAAATGTTCATTCTGGTCACCTCTGTCACTGCTTACAGTTATGCACACTTTTTCAGAATCACTATGTATATAGACTGCCTAAATATTTCGATGTCTTGTCAATTTTCCCTTTGTAGGCTTTTGCTCCGATGATGGCATAATGCCGTCAGGCTAATGATTACTTTTACCGTTCACTTTTGATTCCTTTATTTCAGTACAAAAAATGAGATGTGGTCACCACGCGACTTTCTTATACATAAATGTCCTAGTCCAAATACAGAAAAAATAAAACAACTGTCTAAAATGACTACAAAAGTTTGAAAAAGTTTGTGAATAAAAGTTACTTCAAGTTAGCTTCTAAACACTTTGGTATAGATTCCAAATTTTCCTATACCATCTTCTTTCGCATATATTAGCAAAAAGCAGGATTTTGTCAAGAGTAGAACTGGTACTTCCGATTGGAATTTTTAAAAATTTCTTAACAAAGGTTGTTTAAAATTAGTTTCTGAACACTTTTGTATACTTTACAAATTTTCCTATTCCGTCTTTTTTCGCATATATTAGCATAAAATTGGATTTTTAAAAGAGTAGAACTGGTACTTCCGTTTAAAATTGTAATTGTAACGCTTTTTACTCCCTTCAAAATTTTCATAAACGCAATGGTTAACGAGATATTTCAAAATTTATATTTTGGCGCTGGAGTAAACTGATACTTCCGGTTCACCGATTCCACTGGAAAACTAATCAGACATCCCAAGGAAGGATTATAACTTAAGTTTAAAGTTTGGTATCGATGGCTTTAGCCATTTGGACGCTATCGTGGACACACACACACACAGACATTTTCCAAAAACCACTTTTTCGTAATCTAGGAACCCTAAAACGTGAAGATCAATGAAAATCTCGAGGTCGAAATTTTTCGTCATTACAATACTTATAATGGACTTTGACCAGAGTAAAACTGGTACTTCCGTTTGGAATTTTGAAAAATTTTCTTAACACAGATTGTTTAAAATTAGCTTCTAAACACTTTTGTTTACTTTACAAATTGTCCTATTCCGTCTTATTTCGCATATATTAGCAAAAAACTGGATTTTGAAAATAGTAGAACTGGTACTTCCGTTTGGAATTTTGAAGATTTTTCTAAACAAAAGTTGTTTAAAATTGTAATTGTAACACTTTTCAATCCTCTAACAATTTTCATAAATGCAGTGGTTAACGAGATATTTCAAAATTTGTATTTTGGCGCTAGAGTAAACTGATACTTCCGGTTTTCCGATTCCACTGGAAAACAAATCAGACCTCCCAAGGAAGATTATAATCTTAAGTTTAAAGTTTGCTCTGGATAGCTTTAGCCGTTTGGACGCTATCGTGGACACACACACACACACAGACTGACAGACAGACATTTTCCAGAAATCACTTTTTCGTAATCTAGGAACCTTAAAACGTATAGATCAGTGAAAATCTGGAAGTCGAAATTTTTCGTGATTACAATACTTCCTTATACTATGTATAAGAAAGTAAAAAGGTTAAGCATTCATTGGTTGTAAATTTTGCTGTCGGAAAGTTTTGAGAAGTGCGTCAATGGTTTTGCATCTGCATTTAATTAAGTGAAAGGCACTTGCAGTAAGTTAGTCAGAGTTCGTGGAGTCTCCTCGTTATTGCTAGCGTAATTTCTACCTGGCGACGCCATTCTCTCCCACGAATCATAGCGAGTAGTTGATTTCTTTTCCTTGAATGCAGAATGTTCAGGTTTTGTTTTTCATATTTTGCGTATTTGAAAACTTTCTTAAAAAAAATTATTTTTAATTTTTATTAAAAACATTTTCGATTAATAACCTAAAGTTGATTATTGCTTCAATGGCCAAAATGGCTATTGTGTGAATAACGGCCAATGAGAAATACTTGCGTTTTCACAAGCTCCCCCTCCTTTTGTAAGATACGAAGGTCTGGAAATACGCCGACTGGACGGCGAAAATCATGAAAGTTTGGCAAAAAGAATGCATGAAACTGTAAATCCACCCATTTGGGTGACTTTCGGTGAAAATCATGAACGTTTGCCAAACGTGTGCACGAATGTGTAAATCCAACTATTTGGGTGACTTTCAGTGAAAATCATGAATGTTTACTTTTAGTCTGACCCTTAGCTAAGGCCTGTCTAGTATGGATGATCGTACCCAGCATATATTCTAACAAGCGAATCGTGAGAATTCTCTATCACTGCGTTACCATGTAAACCAGCTGGAATAAAATTAAGCTCATACTAAGGTTGCTGTTAAAGGAATTGCTGGTAAATTGTTGGCCCTTAACAGGGCTTTTTTGCAATTAATGCGAAATTAATTTTCCTTAGAAGAATCATAATATTTTCTTGGCTAACATTTTGCTTGAGTACATGTTGAACAAAGCACACTTTAAGCAGGAAATATGAACGATAAATAAAATACCTGTCCAACGAGGGCAGCTGCTGATGGGCTGATTACTTAGCCAACGTCATGATGACGTGGTCAAATGCAGGAGGGCGATTGTTAATTCTTGTTTGTTAGACTATAGCACCATTGAGGCATTCAAGCTCCTGCACGACGTGAGTTGTCCTTTAAGCCCATAGTGGAGAAACTAAGCAAAAAATCGATTATAATTTTTTACAGAGAACCATTCTTAGATATAAATATAGCACATTTCCGTTGAAATTTTCTAATTTGGTCCATAATTTCAATATAAGAAACTACTTTGAAAAGCGAAAAATGGTGCTTTTGCACTCCGTTTCCGCTGGCCATTTTTTTCCGGAAGTGGCATAGTTTGAGGCAAACGAGGCCAACGAAAAAGACAGGCCCGGACCAACGCCTCCAAATGATAAGGCCTGAGCGCGAAAACGTCATATATTGTTACATCATCATCCGAAGATACGTTTAATCGCATTACTACCAATAATAAGCCCTGAAATGCAATTAAACGTATCTTCGGATGATGATGTAACAATGTCTGACGGTTTGGCGCTCAGGCCTTATCTTTAGGAGGCGTTGCCCTGACGCAGAAAAGTCATCTGACCATAGTAGGAAAGGTCGTGGTGCGAAAAAGTCACCTGATCAACAATCCAACCTTTATTGTTTTCAACAAATAAGTAAATGTTGATTATTAAAATTCAAGATGGCAACGATGAAGATTACGTTGTTATTGGGACTACACTGTTATTCGGATTACATTGTTATTCGGATTACATTGTTATTCTGCGCTTGACTCCAATTACATCATGGCCACACATAAGATGGATGCCTACCTATTTCAAAACACGCTCATTATTTTCGTTTTTTCACAAATTTAGAGTTCGAATTAAAATTTTTAAATATGCCACGAAGTTATTAATAGGTTAGGCTTTCGATTTAAATAAAGTTGTATATGACCGTAGAGTTGTCTTTTAATAAATGCTGCTAAGCGTAAGAGTATTTCATTGGCGTGTTGTCAGATTTGCAATATAGTGCCGGTCTGAAAAGTGCTCAATTTCGGCATTTTACGAATACATTTTAACACCGACTGGAAGTGACACCACATAACCTTAAGATGCTGTATGTTTTTAACGAAATCCCGAAGCAAAACGTAGCCCTGAGACATTTTGCTTAAAACTACCTCCTCTAGATACTCCTTCAATTTTTCTCCAATCATCTGAATCACTCTGTATATGGAAGATTATAAGTGATGGCTAAACGGTTTAAGCTACTAACCTCACCGTCTCTAATGAACCGCATCGGAATCAAGATGATGTTGAACGAGAGGGAAGCAATAGTCACATAGAATGTTCAAAATTATATCATGCATATAAGGGTTAAACTCTCACAGTAGACGAACGCTTGATGCAAAAAAATGCACTATCAGCATCGCATGCCACTGCATGAACCTTTTGTCAAATTTCTAATCACCTTGGTTCATTTTAAGTGCCATAAGCGTGGTAACCAGAGATGATCAAATAACTAATTAATTAATTGATCGTCTCTGGTGGTAACCCATCTGCCAAAGAACAAAAGAGACTGGACGAGACAACTACCGGGAGGAAGGGGGGGGGGGGGAAGAAAAAGTTTGAAGTTAGCATAATTTTACTATCCTTTCTTTATAAGAATGTAAAATACATACATACTTCATTTATGAGTGTCAATATTAAAATGCAAATATATATATACGAATTTATTCCTTGTAGCTCCAAATTAATTAATCATACTAATGTAACTCTTCTGGCGTCGACCTGTAGTGCATCAACTTCCTATAGAGGGCCCGGACAAGATGTCATTTCGTATTCTTTCTATGGCTCAATTCATGATAAATATTTTAAGGTTTGTTTTTACAATACATGCATGCATGCATGGTTAAATCCAGTATTGTAAAGGAAATATTTTGTCACGTCCTGCCTGACGACATGGTGATGTCAGATTTGTTGCGCGCGCATCATTATAGGCAAAACATCGTCCCACACGCAAAGGCCACTATAGGACACGCTCGCTCACTGGCTTCTCATAAAGCATGGCTAACTTCATTTGTTTGCCGGACGAAGAAAAACAAGCTTATATTCATAAACTCACTCGCAATAACTGAGACAGTTTGCTTAATCCGTATAATTGCGGAAAATTCCTGGAAGAACAATCTTGCGTGTTGGCCGGGAGTATAGCCCGATATCTACAGCTATCTCATCGAAACGCCAAGCATGTTTATGAAAGAAAATTTGAAAGCATTCATACGATCAATGCACTGCTGATCTGATGCACGCTTTTTATTCCGGTGTCCGAACACTGATGGTAGAAAAGCGGAATGATCTGGCTGTTCTGATCTCCGGACTCAGTTTAAAAATTTATTTTGCTATTTTCAATAATTTGTGGGGTCTAATACTTCTTATCGATAGCTTGCAACTATAAAATTCTTTGGTTCCTTTCAAATAAAGCTCGGCTTTTGGGAATGTTATAAAAAGTCACTCAAATATATTTTTTTATTTGCACATCCAAATGCACAGCAGCTTGAAAGAATTATTTTATAAAGTAAACCAAATAAATTTTTACACAAAACCTCTCATTTTTTCTCGAGTAAATCGAAGTGAGCCAACCAAAACCACATAAAAACAGCAATCGCAACGATCCTTTTGCCTACACGAGTGCGCGCGCGCACACTGAAAATATGACATCATTTTGACGTTTGTTTGTAAGTAAGGTTTTGCTCTATATTGAAACCTCGATAAATAATTTCTTTAATTTTTAAAAATTTTCTCCTGAGTTCTCACTTGAATTTATAAATTTCTCCCGCGTTTCAGTTTATAAATATTTATTAAAAGTTTGTTGAAATTTATTTAGCACACTTTAGCATCTATAAAAATGTAATAAAGAACGTTCTTGAAGCCGCATAAAATTATTACACTAAAACAAAACTGTTCACAAAAGATGTTTACAAATTTCATTCAGAGTGTCATGAAACCTATTTTTTTCAGGGAATAGAATATCAGGTGAGAGACGTCCAAGAATATTATCCAGGATGGATTATGAGACTATATTTTGAAGCGGAAAATCTGTACACATTATACTTAATATATAGACTCGCTCAGACATATAGCAATTTGGACATTTGTAATATTCACAATTTGACTACATTGGGAAACATTTCTGACAGGTATGAAAAATTTTAATGGAAAATAGTATTGCATATAGCTGATATCTTCTTAGAAATTAATGGATAACTTTGAGGAATGTCTATAAAATCGAATAAATAAGGAATACTGTGGGCAGAGATCCATCAAGGCAAATAATTTGCAAAAATCATTTTTATCGATTTTTTTACCACCAACGAAAGAAAAAAAATTGTATAAGTTACAATGAAAATGTGTCGTGTTCTGCTCTGATAAATAAAAGTAAACGGATACCTTTCTTCATGAAAATGATGCAGTCAGTAACATGTTTCATCATCCTTTGCTGCAATGGCTGATGCAACATGACAAGGAAGGCTATAGATAAGTTTCTTACACGTTACCAGTCGGCCTTTAAACAATCCAATAATTGATGACGATTAGTGGCTGATGGCTTGTGTATTTATGCGATGTTCCAGCACATACCACATCAGTTGATCAAGGTTTAAATCCGTGCTCTGAACAGGCCATGGCAGCAGCTTGATGTGAGCATGAGTGAACCGCGCCTTTGTTGAAAGAGCAGCATGATATGAAGAAGGGTTTGAGGTCTGGTGCATTATAAAAAAATTCTACCGTTGCTCCAGGAAGGTGATTTTCAACATCTCTTGGTCCTTGGGGCATTAAGTCGTACTTCAGCACTCGTTAAGGGTACGGCGCCTGCTTCAATGCCCGTGATCCACACCGTGAACCCACCACACCGTGAACTCACCACACCGTGAATCTTTTATTGTGGGCGCCAGGCAGTCTTTATCGTATTTCTCTTTTGGTCGCCTTCAGATCTACACACGACCGTCAGATTGCTGGAAAGTGAAGTTGCCGTCATTACTCCATATATATTATCACTTGACCCAATGGAGACGCTCTTTATAGAAAAAAGATGGCATTCAACTTTGAGAAAAAAGCTTGCTCTTTTCGGCCTTTCCAAAAAAGACCATCTCATGAAGGGCAGGTTGCACTGTGCGAACTTATGCGCCATAAGCTACGATCGATGAGCAGTCATCTGGGTCCACTACAAAAGCAGCAGTGATATGGTGAAGTGGTTTTCTTTTGCGATTCTGCAAATGATCTACCTTAAATTACGGTCGATGAGCACCTTGGTATCTTTTCGACATGATTCAAGGTCGCCCGGAACGTTTTGCTTCGTTATTGTACCTTCTCTTCGAACGCTAACACCATGTCAGAATACTGATTATGCGAATTGGCTTTCCACTAATCCGGCACCCTATGATATCTTAAAATGCCGCATTTCAGCTGCTCTCAGAAAGTCGGACAACTGAAGGCTGGTACAATGCCGTATTACCTGTGCTTCTTTTATATCTTTGAGGAAATATTCCTAGAAGTCCAGAGATGTTATCTAAGGCGACTCTGCCAGCCAAGCAACTGGAACTTCCCGTCTTCTCCAACTGAAACCGTATGTAGCGTGCAGGTGCTTCCGAACCTCATGGGTTAAATATGCTGGTGACCAATCATGCTGAAACCAAATTTGCCATCATCTGGCAGTTCATCAAAGTTCTCCTCCTACTGCGCCTGAAATATTATCCCGTCGGGTGATCCCCCATGTGCGCTTATTGCTCTTCCTCAGCTTAAGGGTTCGTGTGCTTTGACCTCGGCCTGTATCATGCATCTGCCTTTGAAAGGGACCGCTGTATCTCAGACGCTGACGTAAACGTGTAAAAAAGCGATCGTATGGTGAGTACCGATTAGGGAAGCGTTCATGGCAAAGATAAGCAGCTGCTCTTGCATTTCCATCGGCTACTCTATATGGAAGAAGCATTTCAGCCATTTCAGCTATTGTAAGACGTTCCATAGTGTACTCACTATTTGTAATCACAGATATGATATCGCAATGATAACCCACAAAATAACTAATTAACCTTCTTTAAAAAGTGAGGTGCGATTACCATGCGCCTTTCTTATACATAAATGCCCTAGTCCAAATACAGAAAAAAAATAAAACTACTGTCTAAAATAGAATGATGCTTCAATAATATCATGCGAATTTTATACCCCAATTCCGTGTATATCTCATTCTTAATTATCAACATGTTACTTCTCTTCGTCTTGCGGTTGTTTTCCTTTATTATTAGAGAAATTCAACGCCGCGCAATGATGGGAACGTTTTACCTACCCATATTGATGAGAATATTACCTGCTACCCAACGAGAAATCAAATTTCCGGGCAATCCGGCATTTGTCAAAGCGCAAACATTCGAAGAATATACACAAATCTATGGGAAAACGTCTGATAGCCTGATGGAGATACACGACCGCTAAGGGAAAGTGTTCTTAAGTCAACACCTTTATTCTAAATTCAATGGTGGTGTTACTAAGTGTTTACATAAAAGTTAAGTTGTTAAGTGACAAATTAATTTCGTGCTCCGAGTGTGGAAAAAAGACTGGAGCATCGTGCTGCAACTGTGTGAGCGCTATAATGAACTGTTTCATGTGCTATAAATTAACAAGGTGTTAACTTTATACTTTAAATCTATTTGCATTATTGCTACGAGCTGTAGTAATTGTAATTTAATAAATTATCAATTTCATTTTCAATATCCCGTATCCCCTTTATTTTTGTAAGCCACTTAAATAGTTTCCACTGCCACGTGACAGTGGTCATAATTCAGTGACTCGACACTGTAGTTTATGGTTTTGCAGCAAATAGGTTTTAACCTTGGAGATCGGGGAATATTGGAATCATTCTGTATAAACCAATTTATATAACTTAAAAAATCACAAACCAATTGATACAAATTTAAAAAACAAATACTGGTTGTCTATAAAAATTTGAACCATAACAGTATTTAATACTTTTGAATGTAGTGATATAATCACGTTTCGTTTTCAGCATGTTATAAAGAAACTCAAAAGTTTTATCTGCTACATTCGTCTATTGTAGAAAGTTGACATAGGAGGTAATGGCATCGACATAATAAAAGATGGTGTTTACCATAGAGAAAATGCTGTGTCCACTATAGTTTGCCGAAACAAAATCATCGATCACTATTCAGAGGAGATGCAGGCTAACTTAGGCTAACAACCACCAGATAAAAGGTCGATTAATGCCTACTCTCTTATCTGAAGAAAATACCCTAGATATGAAACGCCGGACACGCATTTCGAAGGTTATGCCTTTTATTAACAGGTATTTCTTGTAGTAAGAGGTTTTTCCTTTCATATATAGACAATTTCTCACCACAGTTCCTTAATATTTTTACACTGATTTAAGTCCGGATGTAAACTTATTTGAAGACCGGGGAAAAGGAAAAACGGGTGGCCAGCTCCTTCAGACGAGACGAAGAAATCAGAGCAGCATATTTTTGAATCATGTTAGCAATAAGTACACTGTCAGTAAGGTCCGAGCGGTGGATTGGTCGAGCAAACAATAACCTAGAACTTGCAAAGTGGCCACCGCAGAGCCCCGACCTCACACCTTGTGATTTCTTTTTATGGGGTGTGTAAAGGACAAAGTCTTCACCCTACCCCTTCCCCGTGACCTAGACGAGCTGAAAGAACGCATTACGGTAGATACGTGGGATTGATGGAGACATGTTAATGCGGGTTTGGGACGAATTCGACTACCGCATTGATGTATGCCGTGTCACGACAGGGGGGCATATTGAACATCTTTAACTGTGTCATAATAAACTTCAAGAGTTTTTCTTTAAGAATCCGTATGTGGTGTGTCTATATTCTGAATAGCTTTGATGTAATAAATTTTTAAAAGTGTGAAGTTCTTTTGTACTAACCCTGTATATTTGATTACTATATCTTCGTGAATCTCACACAACAGATGAGAAATGCAACCGTTTATTTTGAAATATGGCGTTCCTCTCTTTCAGATTTGGAATGTTATGGCGTTACGCTTGCATTGGAGATCCAACTGTAAAACGTTGCATGTTTAGAGATTTGGATAGCTACATTATAGAAAGGGAGGTGGAAGCAGTAAAAGAATGGATTTATTCTGAAAAAACCTTGCATGTAATGAGGGATCACCTTATGCATAGAGCTCCTATATTAGGTATACAGATAATTTTAAAGCCATAAAGTTTTAATTTGTAATTTTCGCCCTTAATATAGATGATAAAATTGTCATAGTGAGTGATTTCATTCTGCATAAATTCTAATAAGTTATAACTTATAATAACTATGAAATCGCAACTTCAAGAAGATAAATTATGATTTATGTCAAATTATTTAAATTGCCAAGTTTCCAGAATTATGCAGAGTGGTTATAAAAAATGTATACACACTTCAGCAAAAGGAAAAAAACTATATAAAAGTTGTAACACTAAATTCATAAAGACATCAAGTAACTGTTGCTCCTATCCATTTCTCTAGCAAATTGTTATCAGTTAATCTCCTGTATCTAGGAGCAGTGTGGGCTTCTTCGATCTAGAGATCCTCTATATATTATACAGGGTGATTCAAATCGTGTGTAAAACAATTTAAGGGGGTATTATAGAGGTCAAGGTAAACACAATATCCTATGAACATGGGTCCGAATTTGAACGATAACTGAGATATGAACAGAAATAAAAATGCCTCCACCAAGATCAACAAGTTAATAACTCAGGTTCTGTAAAGCCTAGATTAATGAAAATTGGAGAAGTGTATAGGACTGCGTATACCGTTAAAATTTGATCGAATTCCAATAAGTAGTTTCCGACTTACTCATTCAACATCATAACAAGTGTTCACTTGTGAGTACTAACCAGCACTTGTTACAATTTTGACTGCGTAAATCGGAAGCTTCTCGTTGGAATTCGAGCGAATTTTAATGCTGTATACAGTCTTAGGTACCCTGATATTCCTCCAAATTTTATTAATATGGCGGCTTTACAGAACCTGGGTTATTAAATTGTTGATCTTGGTGGCGGCTTTTTTATTTCTGTTCATATCTGTTATCGTTCAAATTCGGACCCATGTTCATAGGACTTTTTGCGTTTACCTTGACCTCTATAATACCCCTTTAAGTTGTTTTACACAGGATTTGAATCACCCTGTATATAGGGTCTCTACTTTCATTGGGATAATCTTCATTCAATGCATCTTATAATTTTGGAATATAAGGTTTCGATTTTGCTGTTACGGAAAAAGTTATAGATAACATCTAATAAAGTTTGTATACATTTATTGAAACACCCTTCATATGAGATTTAAAAAATTACTGCCTTAATTAGGAGTGGGAAATACATGTACAAGGAACGTTCAAAAAGTAATGCACCACAATTTATTTCTGCAACACGAACAATGCCACATGGTTGAAATTTTGAGGACTGCTAGTTTGACTCTCCCGCCTCTGTTGTGCGAAGTTGCGAGCTGGCAGCGCAATAGCAAATGTCAAAAATAGCGGATGTCAGTGATACATGTTACAAGTAGCTGTGGAAAAGTGATTTCATGATAAGGACCATTAATATATTGTAGGGAAATACACGCTCCTCCGGAACGCTGGCATAAAGCCAAAGAAACGGAAGGAAACTTCTTTGAAAGCAGTCAGTGGAACTGACGGTTGTAGCAATGCGATACTTGAGTTACAAAGTTGTATGCTCCATACTTTCAGAGCATTAACGTGTGGTGCATTACTTTTTGAGCACTCCTTGTAATTCATAAATGAAGAATATATGAAGATTTATTAAGGACCTAAAATAAGCAGATCATTTAAAAGCCATGAAGGCATGCTAAGAGAGGCGTTCAAATTTGACCTGGAGTGCTTAGTGACTCATTTGGCACAGATCTTGTTGAATTTGAGCTTATCGTGGATGATGGTCTCCATACTCCAGTGCTGATGTTCAGTATTGAAGCCAATTCTCGGACATGAATCCGCCTGGTTGTCCCTTATCAGCTCATTTTTTCGTGTGATGATGCCATCATTGATAGCATTTGTTGGCCTTGCAATATGAGGTTCATTGCCAGTGGATTCTCCCCTCCTTCAAACTTTTGGCGCCAAGCAAAGATGGGTGATTGAGACAAACATGACTCGGTGAACTGTCTTTGAAGTCTCTGCTGAATTTCAAATGCTTTCACACCTTCGTTATGGAGAAATTTGATGATTATTCGTTGTTCCACTTTGGTCGACACATCGCTGTCCGCCATTTTGTTAAAACAAACAATCGGTTTTCTTGGCAACCGGATGAGTGGTGCTGCATTTGCATGACAGGCGGTAGTTGCAACAATGAAAGTTTAGATTTTGACAACAATGAAATTTACAAAAAATAAAGTCACGGTCAAATTTGAACGCCCCTCGTATTATAATTTATTTTACCCTTATACGCTGTCCAACGAAAGAAAAACTGGGCGTGTCTAATTAAATTACCAATTTCAACTGTTAGACATTTTTACTAAATAAAATTAACAATGATTAACAATTAAAATTCGGAATTTAACTGGACACGCCCAGTTTTTCTTTCGTTGGACAGAGTATAGTTCTTTCTGCGTTTCAATATTTTTACCAGATCTATTCAAACGTTCTGGAACATTGTGAACCACGCGCTTACGGTTAGTTATATAGGTTCCGTGCAGATCCGTTGTCTTCTGCTGTGAACCTAACTAATAACCTCCCATTATAGATCGTCGATAAGTAGCTTAGTTTATGCGTATTGGTTTGTTTATGTAAAACGATCTCTGTAGCGTTCTGCTATTGTTATATTTTCGCGATGTGCTACTTACGAGAACAACACCGTGCAGTGACATTTTGCACCAAACAATGAATGGTTAACCCGGTTCAAAAAAAGGTAGAGAATCAGTTTTAGATGATGAACGTTCTGATGTCCATCAACATCGACTGAAGAGTTTCATGTTTCAACAATCAGATCTTGTTCGTGCCAATCGCCGTATAACGGAAGAACTTGCCAACGAAAGCAACATTTCAGTAGGTTCATGCCTCTCTATCCTGACTGAACGCTTGAACATGCATCGAGTGCCTGACGTGGTATTACAAGATCAGAAAGGGCACGGAGCTGGATTGTGTCAGGATGAAAGTTTCTTGTTCATCATCATTAAGTGTGATGAAATTTGGATCTACGGCTCTGATTTGAAACAAAGTTCAGTCCTTTTAGTTGGTAAAAATACGCCTCGGCCTAAAAAATAAATAACGCCAGGTTCGCTACATTATCACTCATGTTTTGCATGTTTTTTATGCTAATGGGGTTGTTCATGCCATCTGATCAGAAAGTGAACGAGAGTTACTACCTCAAAGTTCTGAAACACCTCGAGAAAATGTGAGGGAGAAAAGACCAGATCTTTGACTTAATCAGAACCTGGTTTTCCATCATGACAACGCGCCAGCTCACTCAACATTATTAGTTCCTTTCTGCTTCTTCATCCCTGGTACTCACGTGGCTTCAGCAAACCTTTTCATCTTCCCCAAGAATAATTCGCAGCGAAAACTAAAGACTATTCTAACCGAAGCATTCAGGACTGCTTCAAAAAGTGGAAACGCTACTGGCAGTGAGACATGTGTATTCTTTGAGAAGGAGAATACGTTGATGGAGCTAAAGACCACTGATCTGTAAGCGGAAATAATTCTTGAAAATATTCCAGAACTTTTTGAAAAGATCTCGTAAAAATCCAAATAAAATTTAAATTGATTTTCTGGTTTATACAAGGTTATTACAAAAGAACTTCACACTTTTAAAAATTTATTACATCAAAGCTATTCAGAATATAGACACCATATACGGATTCTTAAAGAAAAACTCTTGAAGTTTATTGTGACACAGTTATTTATTTATGTGGCCAAGGTGTGAGGTCGGGGCTCCGCGGTGGCCACTTTGCAAGTTCCAGGTTATTGTTTGCTCGACCAATTCACCGCTGTGATTTCTTTTTATGGGGATGTGTAAAGGACAAGGTCTTCACTCTACTCCTTCTTCGTGACCTAGACGAGCTGAAAGAACGCATTACGGAGCGATACGTGGGATTGATGGAGACATGTTAATGCTGGTTTGGGACGAATTCGACTACAGGGGGTCACAATAAACTTCAAGAGTTTTTCTTAAAGAATCCGTATGTGGTATGTCTGTATTCTGAATAGCTTTGATGTAATAAATTTTTAAAAGTGTGAAGTTCTTTTGTAATCACCCTGTATTTAAAATCTGTTATTTTTCTTGCGTTTACTAAACATATTCTTTCATACACAATGTATCTCAGTTCATTATTTCTTATTTCAGGAGGCATGTGGGGCATCTATAATTCGAAGAATTTCACTTTGATGAAACAGATGCAGTCATTAATATTACTGCAAAACACACGCCGCCGCAATAAAGGTTACGATCAATGCATTCTTGAAGAAACGCTATGGCCTGTTATAGATGATGTTATGGCTCATGACAGCTTTTTTTGCACACTTTATGAAAAAGGCGCCCGTCCGTTTCCAACTCGTCGACAGAATGGGTTTTTCATAGGTGCAGTGGGAAATCAAACCTCTGCTTGGGAGTGCCCTGCCGAGTGTAGACCACCCTCGCACCAGGATTGGAACTACTGCTAGTAACTGCTGCTGATATGGTTATTTCCCCGTGGTGTTTCTCAAAACCATATTTTTAGTTCTTTTTTCATCTTCACAGTCATTTAAATAGGTCTATTTAATTTTTTCACGTACATGATTTATAATACGATGCTCATTTAGGAGGCGTTTTGCTATTTCCTTTAGACTTCAAAATTAAAAAAAAAAGATGATAAACTGTGCAAATTCTAAATCTAAAAAGAAAGAGAAAACTTATTTCAAAGGCTCTGCCTTCATTTTTAAGGCTCAATTTCGAATAAAGTCCTTAGATATACTCCAAGACGTCATCGACTGCCGCGCTTAAACTTGTCATTTCCGGACACACATTCTATGACGGAAAAATGTTTATTTTGGTCTCCTCTACCACCCTTTAAAATTTTGCCACAAATTTTCCGAGTATCCTGTATGTATCCGAGCACCCTTGAAAATTTTGGCATATATTTGATCTTGTAGATCAGAAGTTTTCCTTTTATAATAAGGGAAATGCAAAAATAATGACAGTTCATGAATAGAGACATTTTAAATTACAAAAGATACTCTTTTAACTGTGAAGTATACCTGAAATCCTAGCAAACAGGCCTAGTTCTGTTACCCATGCTGGTAGCTCTTTTTTAATTCCATAGATTACATAGAATGCTAACTATGAACCCAGCTGGAACGAAACGTGGTTGAAGACCATGAGCAAAAATGCCATCAACGAGTGGTTTATTGGATATTTTAATGAAGTTGTCATCCATGAATAACTCAATCAAAACGTTAATGAACTACATCATCAAAGGATAGCTTGAATATCCGAGAAAAATTAGCTACACGTATTGTAAAAAAGAAAAGCAAGGAAGATGAAAAACAAATTCTTATAAATAATCTAATTTTATTACCTGTAGCACTTTTAAGTCCTTTCAATAACTCATCTCCAGATAAAATTGTAAAGATATTTTAATTAAATAAAATATAATTAACATATAAAGGTTATTCTCCTGAATTTTCTCTATGTAATTTTCTTTTCAATTATGAACAGATACTTTGCTTCAACAAAGGAATCAGACTCTCGGAACAGGAAAAAGAGAAACCATTAGAGCTATTGTGTCAAATCAACCTCAGTTAATGTCAAAAGTTTTAGGAGCATTGGAGAAAACGCGTGCTGAGCACTTCAGTTCGGCTCTGCGCGTGCTCTAAACGTTAATGAGATGGTGCGCGTGCAGGATGCACGTGTTTGACGATTTTTGAAAGGGGAGATTGGTCTCTAAATGAAAAGAATTTTTTTATTCGTAGGGAGCTTATTATTTATTATGATAACTTGAAAACGAAATAACTTTTTCCTCACCCTGTTTTCACCAATCCATTAATATGAGACAGCACGAACAAGTTCGAACGTGAGATAGCCGGGTTAGGTACGTGCTCTAATGCCATATGCTCTAATGGTACCATTATGATACCCCCTTAAAAATTTCCTATAACCAGATATGGCTTGTAATATATCAAAAAATTGTCACGACGTGTCATGACCGAATATATAAGAGTAACTAGTGGTAGCAGATATTGTTCCAGTGCCACATGTACGTGTTGTAGCATTTATTTTAATTGCGGATGCAACGTGGTTCCCCTAACCCAGCTTTTCCCCAAACTAATCGAACTAATTATAATTCAAGTTTTTTAATTCAGTCGTGAATTTAATTGCTTCACTGTTTAAAGATCCTGGGAAATAAATATTATCTCATCACCCTTCTGATTACTGTGGCTGACCACCTATAATTAAAACAAGAATAAAAACAGTAAATAGAATACAGTGTTTAGACTGAGTAGTACAAAAGGAAGAACATTAATTCATTAACTAACTGTACTTTAATTGTCCTCACGTCTAATGTTCACAATCAGTACCCTTGACCTGAAAAGGAAAATTAGACTGAAAACGTTGCCCAATTAGTGTTTTGAAGTTTATTTTTAAGAACAAAGTTAAAGAAAGTAATATTTAAAAAATCATTTATATAAAATCAGCGACGGTGAACTTTGTCACAAATGTATGGATAGCGATGTGTGTCAAAAATCTAACAATGGAGTATTTCCCGATTATACAATCGGGTGGGTTCGCTTCTAGTTAACTAATAAAAAATAGAACTGACTTATCCCTTTTGAACCTCTTCAAAGGAAATCGTTTTCCTCTAATTTGTTAATTGTTTTACTCGTTGTCTTACAAAGCCGCTACGTCTCCCTGCAGGGAGAATTTGTTAAAAAACTTACGTTTTAAGAAAACTTCGTTTTTTAGGGTTTTAGCATCATCTGAAACCCTATTAACGGCGGTACAGATGTATGTAACAAGTATGTCACACACCATAACTTTTGAAAGGATTGACTTAGACGCTTGAAATTTCTTGTAGTGGAATAGTCATAGTATTGTACTTCTTAATGAAAAAATAGAGGCTTTACAATACTGCATTATAAAAACGACGACTAGTTTCGGCTTTATTACCTGCCTTTCTCAAGTCTGTATAAGACAATCGACAATCGAACAGTGAAGTGTACATTCGTTAGGATGGGACGAAAGCAGCGCTTTCACAAAGCTCATCTAACCAGAATAAACTCCAAATGAAATACACTGAGGTAGTCAAGAAGCTTAACCAACCCAAGCGGTCTTCCATATTATACAAAAAAGAAAATAAGATTGACGATTGTCAGAAACAAAAAAAAAACAAACAAAAAATACAAATAAAAAATAAGATTATCACATCTTCCAGTAGTCTGAGAAAGAGACGTTGCTAATATCTTCAAAATTGATGTCAAGAACGTGCCTCGGTTTACGATACTTCGTATGCCAGTTCATATTCATTGAGTTCTCCAGTATCCCTTTCACAAGCTTATTGTCGTGAGTCTTCATCTTCTGTATCATAATCAAAAGGAGATCCTGTATAAACTTACCGATATGGGCCAAGTTTAAATCGAGGTGGATGGATTGGTTTTTCACCGTCCTTCTGTCCAGCTGGGCAATAGTCCTCAGGGTAACATTCTGGAATGACTGTAGTTCACTCCATCTGGTTTTACAGATAGTCGCCCACGCAGGCATGCCATAGAGGAGTATGGTCCGGATAATCGATTTGTACAGAAGTAGCTTGTTGTCAATGCTGAGGGCGCTGTTGCGACCCATAAGAGCTATGATACTGTACTTAGCCCTCTTCGCTTTGTTCAGAGCATAGGACATATGCTGGTTCCATGAGAGTCTTGAGTCAATGATAACTCCCAGGTCCTTGTAGTTGTCCATCCAGTCCAGTTTCTTATTGAACAGAACAAGAGAATCTGGGGGATGCTTGAGCTTCCTATTGAGGTACAAAGCCTTGCACTTTCCGACGTTAAGGTTCAACTTCCAGCAGTTAAACCAGTCTTCGAACTGCTTCAAGGCGCACTGCAGCCGAGTGATAACGTGAGCCGGCTGGTGTGCCCATGTCATAATGGCAGTGTCATCCGCATAAAAATACAGATTACAATTATCGGGTTTTGGGAAATCATGTACAAAGTAATTAAATAGCATAGGCCCGAGGACAGAACCCTGAGGGACACCGGCCTTTACAACACGGGGTGTGGAAAGATTTTCTCCAACTTAGGCTTGATAGGATCTGCCGTCAAGAAAGGATTTCACCATCAAAATCAAATCGGCAGGGAACCCGTCTCTGATCATTTTGTAGAGAAGGCCCTCAAGCCACACTTGGTCAAAAGCTTTACTGACATCGAGAAATACTACCCCACAGTACCTGGATAGGTTCAGGGGGGTGCTCAGGTCTTCAACAAGCCTCCATATCTGCATCGGACAAGAGTGGACAGCACGAAAGCCAAACTGCTCTTCCCGTAAAAGGTCATTTGCTAGACAGTGATCTTGGAATCTGACGAGGATCGTTCTCTCCAACACCTTGGACATCGAGGTTAGCAAGCTAATAGGTCGGTAGCTCGCGGGAATTGCAGGATTTTGCCCCTGCTTTGGGATACTCAACACAATAGATTTCTTCCAAGCCACAGGGAAGTAAGAAAATTTCCAGCAGTCGCTAATGATATTGGTGAGAAAGTCAATAAAGTTCTTTGGGAGATTCATAAGGGCGTTATTACTCACCTTGTCTTTTCCTGGAGCCTTCTTCTTTTTCAGTTTACTTATGATGTTGGCTATCTCTCCAGCCTCGATGTTGTACTTCGTAAAATGCTGCGGGACTTCATCAAAGTTGAAAATACCTTCGTCCACTCGCTAAGACATGATTTGGCTCTCGGGCTTATCGTTGGTAGGAGTAACAAACTGCATTTCCAGTGAATCTGCAATAACTTGGGCCTTGTCCTGATCAGTTTGCACATAGTTAACTTGTGGTGTACGGAGTGGAGGAAGCATAACATTCTTCTTCTTCTGTAAAGCTCTAACCATACTCCAAATGGAATTGTCGCGAGCCGACAAGTTTTGAGTTTTTCATTCCATCTAGCGTCGCGAAGCTCTTTTATCTCCTCTTGAACTATTCGCACTTACCTGTTGTACTTGGTTTTGAGCCAAGGTTCACGATAGCGTTGCCAAAGTCTACGGGTCCTGTTTCTTTCAGCAATTAGGCGTTGGATTCCAGGAGAGAGTTGGATTCGATGAGAAGGTTTATTCTCTGATGGATGCTTACTAGCTTCTATGGCACTGTTAATACATCTGGTGATGTCATCAACAAGTTGATCGATGTCCTCTGTACAGTAAGCAACGTCGGGATGGTAGCCATAGTCCT
Organism: Rhysida immarginata; assembly: GCA_023313115.1. NCBI lineage: Eukaryota > Metazoa > Arthropoda > Chilopoda > Scolopendromorpha > Scolopendridae > Rhysida > Rhysida immarginata. The sequence goes on along the minus strand of JAHWFO010023044.1, from coordinate 1,795,862 downwards.
TAAGAATATCTTTGTAGAGCTTCCAGTCTTGATGATGTACGAGTTCCTCTCGGAAATTTATGTCAACATTGTCAAAGTTCAACGCCACAGGCTTGTGGTCAGAAGAAAGGTCATCAATCGTGAAGATATTGTACGGTTTGAAGAAACCCTTCAAGAGCGAGATGTCCAAAACGTCACTACTAGGGGAGTGGTCGCAGTAGTAGGTGTCTTGCACAGGTCCAGCAGCGATAATATCATCTCTACCTTGTATGTACCTATAGAGAATCATGCCGTTGTAATTCTGCGTTCTGGAGTTCCAGCTTGGATGCTTGGCATTTAGGTCACCAGCCAGGACGACTGGAGTGTCACCACTGAAGAGTTCATCAAGCTCGCAAATATCAAGATAATGTTTAGGTGAATTGTAGAGCGCTACGAACTTCACTTCACCACAGAAGACGTCATTGATAATGATGGAGGCTGATTCCATACCTGCATAAGACTTGGATATTAATTCTTGGTGTTGAATTCCCCTCTTAATGATGATCGCAGCGCCCCCAGACGCACATCTTGCAGCATTTGAAGCCATTCGATCCTTACGGTACACACAATAGCCAGGTAGCTTGAAGTCTTGGCTTGGTTTGAGAGGAGTTTCACAGAGGAAAGCCACGTCGATTTCTTGATTTATCAGAAAGTTGTGAAACTCGATACGCTTTCGGGGAATGCCCCTGGCGTTCCATATCACGCACCAAAGTTCACCTTTGTTGATTACAGTATAACGTTGTGCAGCCATACTAAAATTAGTTGGTCGTAAGGAGCCCACTCAACTGTGGATAACTTTTGCCTAGATTAGAAAACAGATTAAAGATACGTCCTAATTGTTTATACATACCTGGTAGATCGTTGATGTTGAGGCCTTTATCTTCCGGCGTAGACACAGCGGCAGCATAGGATTTGCCTGCTGTCACTTTAGAACTAGAAATCCTTTGAACCTGGGGGTACTTTGGACATTTCGTGTAGCTTGATGTGTGCTGTCCACCACATCTGATGCACTTTGGTGGGTCTTGTCCTTTGATCTTGGGGCAATCTCTTGACTGGTGCCCCTCAGCACATTTATTACAACGAGGATCTTCCGTGCAGCCCATGGATACGTGTCCGAAGCGCAGGCAGTTGTAACACTGTAGTGGCTTCTTGTTCCCTCGAAAGGCCTCCACTGAAACTGCCAGCGGCCCAATACGTGCTATGTTTTTCAATGACTGGTTGTGTTCGGTGTTCGGGAGTAGAACCAAAACCATTGGCATATCAATGGATCCTTTGGCTTTCCTCAATCGAATAACTTTTTCCGGGAAGTAGTTGGCTCTTTTTAGGTCTTCTTGGAAGTCATCGAGGTCATACGTAACATCCACATTACGAATTACGTATTTCAAGGCCTTCTCCGACTTCAGTTGATGATGCTGAATTTTTAAAATATTATCAGATTTAATGCCAGAGACTAACCTGTTGTGTGTTTCTTCATCTTCACATTTAACCTTGACGGTTTCAGCTCTGCCCGTATGAACGGCGATCTTTTCGACTGGAACATGCTTCTCGAGCTCAGTTAAAATCGTCTTAAACGGGACGCAATGAGTCCGCACGATAATTGGCGGTACATACCTCTTCGTGATCCTATGGTCTTTATTAGCCGAGCGACCTTGTACATTCTTCGGATTTCTCATTCTAGTCGCGCTGACGACTTCTTCGTTTACTCTGCATAAGAGAGGGGTTACACTGCTTTATATACACAATCTCTGGTACACGATTGGCTCGTAAAATACAACATAAAAGGGGGAAGAATATGTGATTGGTTGAACAATACAAGGAAACAAATTAAATGGCTAAATATGTGATTGGTCGAACATTACAGGTTGCCATTGGACAAATTGGACAAATTACGCCGAGCACCTGACGAAAGAGAAACACCCGGCCAGGACAATCGACGAAGTCACTGAGATCCTAAAATACTCCAATAAGCCAAAAAATACCCTCATACTAGAAGAAACAGAAATTTATAAAATCATTAAATAAACCAGAAAATAAGAAGGTACCAACAATATTTTGACAGCTGAAAGACTTTTTGTAATTTGGAGGCCTCGGGACCTCTGGCGGGGCCCTAGAGGCTTATGACACTTTTCTTCTATATTGGTTTTATTTTTTTAGAACCGCACTACAAATTTACGAAATTTCAGGATTTTTGCCCTCTTTGTTCAATAGATAAAAAAAGGAATCATGAAATTCATAGAAGTGGCCCCTGAGTGGCACCGGGCCACCCTTGAGGATTCGCTATATATTTCGCACCGTCCTCTGTATAGGGCCTACGTATGTAGAAAATTTCAATCCCTTAGTAGCTATAACATTTGAACGGAACGACCTAGGAACCTGAAATTTTGTATATTTATAGTGTAGTACTAAAAAAATATAGCAAATATACAAGAAATGTGATCTAGGCCTATGTAGAAGACCCTGAGCCCTCAAATACAAATCAAGTTATAACTTTTGAACGGACAGGTCTAGAAATTTAAAATTTTGTATATTTTTAGTTTGGTACTAAAAAATATGGTCAATATAGAAGGAAGCTGATATAAGCCTCTAGAATCCCGCCTGGGGCCTCGAGGCGCCAAATACAATTGAAGTTATAACATTGGAACGGAAAGGCCTAGGAACCTGAAATTTTGTATATTCACTGTGTGGTACTAAAAAAATTATTGCAAATATACAAAAAAAAGTAATATAGGCCCCAGCAGAGCCCCACAGGCCCCAAACACAAGCAAAGCTACAACTTTTAAACGAAAAGGTCTATAAATCTGAATTTTTGTTTACTTATAGAAAATTACTTAAAAATTTAGCTAATATACACAAAAAACTGGTATAAGGCTCTTGGGTCTCGACAGGGGTCTTGAGCCCCCAGTCACTAATCAAGCTATAACTTTTGAATCGGAAGTCCAGAAATCTGAATTCTTGCATATTTATGATGTGTTAGTTAAAATTTTTAGCTCTTATACACTAAAACTTATAGAGTCCTCTGGGGCCCTGATAGGGGCCTTAAACACAAACAGAGCTATAATGTTTGAACGAAATGGCTTAGGAATCTTAAAATTTGTATACTTATAGCAGTTTATTAAAAAAATTTAGCTAACATACACGAGAAACTGGTATATGGCTCTTAGATTTCCACAGGGGCCCTAAAGCCCAAGTCACAAATAAGCTCTAACATTTGAATAATAAAAAGGCCTAAGAACTTGAAGTTTTATATTTTTCCAGTGCGATACATAAAAATTATAGACTACTAGCTGATATACTCGGTGTTGCTCGGGCTCTTTTTTGATGAAAGTTTGCAATATCTGAATGGGAATATACAGTAAAAATTAACACATTAAAACAGTAAAAATTCATATAGAAAAACCGAAAAGATTTTTTTTTAATGTTCCTAATGGATGGCCCTCTAACAGTTCTCCCCGGTTCGTGTTGGAATGTTGTGTATAGCTGAGCGAGTTTACCATAGTGCCGGAGAAATAATGTGTGGAATAATGTGTATGGCTACGAAAGTGGGAGGAAATCGAATGAAAATGAAACAATAGTTTAATCTGACGTTTTTTCAGCCCTGGCTATGGCTGTAACTTTGTGTGACCTGACCTTTAAAAATTCAGTTATCTAAAAATTCAACAATTACAAAATTCTCTTTTTGGATGGCGATGGATGTTCTTGATCGTTTGTGTACACTGTAATTCCAACAATTGATAAACTGTTAGGAAATAAAGAAATTAAACTGGAGCAAACTGCAAGCGTCAGGTAAATGATATTAATTAGAAAAATGGATGGAAAAATTCTGCGACTTGGATTCGAACCAGAAACCTCGACTGTCATGGTCGACACCTCTACTAATTGGGCCATGGTTTCTTAATTGAAGAGGTTATGAGTCATAACTTAAGACACTCCCGTTTAAACGCGATCCCGCTATTATTTTGTCCACCAGATGGCGAAACATCGAAGTATGCTTTAAATAATCAGATATACAATAGAATTCAACATATAAAGCATAAGTTATCGATGTTTATTTTAAGGCAAAGCTAGTTATATATTTTAAGCTTTTTATCTTAAATAAATGATTCAAAATGATTCATAAAAATTTAATAAATGGAGCATAGATCGCTCGTTCGCCATCTACTTCCGGTACATCTTCTGGTTCGCGTCGATAGCATTAGAACAGTTACGAATGTCATAACCTCTTCAATTAAGAAACCATGAATTGGGCTATCGCAGACACCTGAACAGCTATGCTGTCACTAAGTGTCTTAAAGACAACCAAGTAGTCTTTACCTGATGTTTGGTCTTTAAAATCGCATGATTAGCCGGCATTCATATTCAGCTGTTTTGGTGGCTGGCTGTCGATGTTGAGTGTATTCATTTATTATGTCTATCTGCACTTTTACCAGGAAAAAAACTAAATTAATTAAATGGTTATTGATGAAACATTCTTTATTACTTCTAGTGGAATCGGTTCCCTGAAATTCATTGGAGGTCGGGTGCGTTCCACAGACTACTGAATATTGTTGCGAACCAAATCCATCCAATTCCATATTACGGCGCTATATTTTTTTTCTGAACGTGACGGCGTTTACATGGACAACAATCCTGTTCATCGTGCATAGTTGGTTTTGTAGAGATTTAACGAATACGAAGATCTCCTCTAGCTGTCCCAGAGCCCAGAGTAAACCCTCACAGAGAATGGTTTGAACATATTGTAACGACATATCCGACAGCAAACTCTTCTATGAAATCTGCATCCCATCATTAAGGCATGCGTCCCATTGGTGCAATAATCTATAGATTCCCATTTGAAAAATTTTCTGCGATTGTTGGCAGAACAATTGCATAACAGCAAACTCTAAGTCGGCGTCGGAATTTATCTTTTAGTGATTGTTTTGGAGGCCAAAGATGTGAAATCGCTCGAGGACAAGTCGGGACTATGAGGTGATGCTGTAAGCAATTTCCAACTGTCTCAAACTTTCATATGATGCTGCAAAACGAGGACTGGCCAAATCTTTCCTGGATTCCTTTCCTTGTCGAAAATTCTTTCACCCTTCAACCATTGCCGTATGAGAATACCTATGGTTGCCTATGCAGTTTTCATTCTCTTAAAATTTTCCTTTGGCAGATACCCTTCAGCGGTCAAAAATTGAATGACATGCAGTCTATCTTTGGACGGATTCGGATTTTATCTACTATGAGTGCCATCTTGCAACTTAATCATTACTCTTAGAAAGAAACAAAAAGATAAATATGTGACAGACGCCGCATATAAACAACGCTTTTCCGTTGATTAAGTAAAACCCGCGCACGTCAAACGTATGTACAATCCTCGTATGTTCTAATATCAATGTCAGGTTTGTTTTAACTTTCTTATACATACTAGGGTAGATGTACCAGTAGTTGACAGTGTACCAGTAATTGACAATCCACGATTTAAAGGCTTTTAATAAAGTAACAAAGCAAGAAAAGAGACTGAGGTTGCCACCTCTTATTAAACAACGTATTATGCTTCCCAGAAAAACAAAAACAAGGAACTTTGGTCCCTATTATGGCCGCAAACACGTGTCGATTGTTCAATGCCTTATCGAGTTGAAAAAACCTTGTAATGAACCACTACGCGAGGGTTTGAGTACTTGAATTTATTTCATGAATGTTATGCAATATTTGTTATTAATTTTACGTGAACCTTTTTGTGTGATCAGTGGACAATGCTTCTAGTAGTAACAGAATTTCTGATGACTAATTTTTTAACTGTTTTAATCCATCGTCAATTACTAGAACCCCGATATGTAGTGTCACTAGTAATTGACATAACCTGTCAGTTATTGATAATTTCTGTGTTTAATAAAAAAACGACCACAAAATATACTAATGTGGTTTAGAATGTAGGGTAATAATAAGGAAACATGATGGTTTTAAGTGTAACTTCTGAATTTCCAGTATTTAACCTGTGTCAATTATAGGAATTTAACTGTCAATTTCTAGATCACCCACTTTGACATAAATCTTCTACGTCCTATTCGCCGATTCTTTTTGTTGATCCTGAATCTTGTCACAGAGGTGATCAACAGATAGCCCAGGACGAGTTATCTTCCAAGAAAAAAACTACTATTCTGTTTACTATGATAAGACGTAGCATAGGATGAATTGGATGAATTTTGCAAAGTTGGAGAACAGTTGTCAAAAATCAAGTTTTTCTATGAACAAATTATTAGACAAGATCTGATGATACTGCACTACTGAAAAACACCTTCATTTTTTATGGTCTTTGCACTCTACATGGGAATAGACTGATTTTATTTATTATTTCAAAGGGGAAAAAAGATAAATGATCAATATGAACAATTTAAGTTTTAAAAAGCACAATTAATGTTAAATACTTTACACATTCTTAAAAATGCTTGATTTCTTCAGCTACTTTTGAATGTTATCCATTTTTTTGTATAAATATATAATAAAAATGTGTAATTAAAGTATTGTCAATTACTGGTGAAACTGCCTGTCAACTTCTGGTGCATTAACTGTCAACTACTGGCGATTCATGCATTAGTTAGGAAAAAATTTATTAACTTAATAGCTTTTAAAGATATAATAATTGTATAGAGATTGGCGCATTCTACATTCTATTTACAATTTAATGGTATAAATAGAAAAGTTTCAAAATACAATTTGTATTACGTACACAATTTTGTTTCACAATAATGTCTTAAACTGTCAATTACTCGTACATCTCTACCCTATAAGGTACATCTACCCTATAAGTATTGTAATCACGAAAAATTTCGACCTCTAGATTTTCACTGATCTATACGTTTTAGGGTTCCTAGATTACGAAAAAGTGATTTCTGGAAAATGTCTGTGTGTCTGTGTATCTATATGTCAGTCTGTGTGTGTGTGTGTGTGTGTGTGTGTGTGTGTGTGTGTGTGTGTCCACGATAGCGTCCAAACGGCTAAAGCTATCGAGACCAAACTTTAAACTTAAGATTATAATCTTCCTTGGGAGGTCTGATTAGTTTTCCAGTGGAATCGATGAATCGGAAGTATCAGTTTACTCTAGCGCCAAAATATAAATTTTGAAATATCTCGTTAACCATTGCGTTTATGAAAATTGAGAGAGGATTGAAAAGTGTTATAATTACAATTTTAAACAACTTTTGTTAAGAAAATTTTTCAAAATTCCAACCGGAAGTACCAGTTCTACTCTGGTCAAAGTCCATTTTATTTTCTTAAAGTGTAAGTATTGTAATCACAAAAAATTTCGACCTCGAGAATTCATTGATCTTCACGTTTTAGGATTCCTAGATTACGAAAAAGTGGTTTTTGGAAAATGTCTGTATGTACCGGAAGTACCAGTTCTACTCTTGACAAAATCCTGTTTTTTGCTATTATAGGCGAAATAAGACGGAATAGGAAAATTTGTAAAGTATACAAAAGTAGTTAGAAGCTAATTTTGAACAACCTTTGTTAAGAAAATTTTTCAAAATTCCAAACGGAATTTACACTAAATTTTAAACAATTTTTGTTAAGAAAAATTTGAAAAATTCCAAACGGACATACCAGTTATATTCTTGTCAAAATTCAGTTTTTTGTTAATATAGGCGAAATAAGACGGAATAGGAAAATTTGTAAAGTATGCAAAAGTGTTTAGAAGCTAATTTTAAACAACCTTTGTTAAGAAAATTTTTAAAAATTCCAACCGGAAGTACCAGTTCTACTCTTGACAAAATCCTGTTTTTTGCTAATATAGGCGAAAGAAGATGGTATAGGAAAATTTGGAAATTATACCGAAGTGTTTAGAAGCTGATTTGAAGTAACTTTTATTCACAAACTTTTTCAAAATTTGGACTAGGACATTTATGTATAAGAAAGTCGCGTGGTGACCACACCTCATTTTTTTTTTTGAAAATAACTGCTTTAGTGATATTTTTCTTCGTAAAGAAAATGTTCAAGGACACTAACTGAATATAAATCGTCTTTACGAATTCATAAAAAATTGAACATTTGTTATTCGTTTGATGGTGGAGCTAAATGTCATGTGATTTAATTGCGTTAGATCAAAATGTAAATGGTGGTAGAGTTGGCGTTGGAAAAAAAAATTAATTTATCTTCAAATTGAAAATTATAACAACGTTCATTAGTAAATTGAAATAATGAAGTAATTAAACAAATCTAAGCTTTCAATGGCTTTGCAACGAAGCAGATATTGAAGAATACACATTAAATATTACATTGAAATTATTCTTTTACGGATGCCATAACGTCGTGCAACCCCTTTGCCGGGAGGATTGCTGGAACCCGAAAATGGAAGGAAGACGTAGGTAGTAACGACCAACGCTGAAAACTGTTATTTAAACCTGCTTGTACTTCGCAAAGCGCCACGCTATGCCCACTAGTGATTAGCGTGCTGCCAATGTCTGTATCCTTAGCAGAACCATCTACAACATTTTTTCTATCTTGTGAAAGCACTTTCCTTGCTTCTGAAGTCGTGGAAATATGTTCGTGGCTGGAAAGAAAATCACTTTACCCTCAACTCTCAACTTCAAACTCGCCAAAAAATGCTCCTGGTTATTAGGCAGTGTAGGCTCCAGGCTTATGCCAAACACAGCCGGAGATGAAATTGTACGGTATAATTTATCATTAATCGCACTACTATTTACGTTCGCCGAAAAATTCTTATGCACATTCACATACGAATTAGGAGCGATATTCTCTACAGAAGTGAGAGAGCTAAACGTACGCGAGAATTTGTCAAGGTTTCTCGACGACGTAGTTATTGAGGGCAAAGATGCAAGATTAACGCCCTGCTCCAATTCCCTCTATGGCGTTCTGCTTGCTACTTTATCTCGACCTAAGCGGAACAAATAGGAGCGGGTATTTTCCGAGGTTTTAGCGTAATGGTTGACATCACTTACCTCTACCCGTCGTAACTGCTCTTGCCGAGGAGAAAGCCCATTCATAAAATGTCTGGGAAGCTTCGTTGCAGGTAATTTCTTATTACGCGCAACCAAAACGGCCTTATTCACACCTCCTTTATTCTCTCATTTCCCGTAACCTCTTTGCTTCCTCCCTCTTCCAAAACTCTCCACTTAATCCTCGCTCTCCCTCTCTCTTTTTCGTTGATCCCGCACTCTTAGCTCTGCCTCTTTTTTTTCCTCCAAATCCAATGAAATTACCGCACAGCTCTTTCTGCTTCTTCTCTCCCTATTCTCCCTCACATTGGCTCTCTTTTTAAAATGCCATTCCGCTCTTTCACTCACGCTTTATTTACTCTTCTTCCTTCTCTATTTCTCTATCTTCTGTCGTCTGCTTTATTGTGCAACTTTTCCCATTTCGTCCCGCCGAGGTTCTTTTTAAGGTATTCTGAGTGCTGCCATCTACCTCATCACTCAGTATTTGTGACACTAAATGCTTTCAATTTAATGAAACCTTTTCAATAATCTGAGATGTAAAGATTAATATATTTTATCGATCCATGTCAAGGGAATTTACGAAGGTGGACTGTTCCACAAATCAATCTTGAAAAACATTAGCGCCTTTATCTAGAATCGTAAAATAAGATGAACTGAGGCATTAGAAGCACATTATTGGTACGGCAATGATGCTAAAAATCTAACGAAGTCTAAGGATTAAGATGACAGAAGAATCAAAAAGAAAGACTGTGAACAAAAGGAATGGCTTCCAATCATTTCTTAAGACGTGCAAAATTTTAGGCTATAAAATATCCTTACAAAAAAATTCCAACGAGTTTTCATTTTCTTTAAGAGATCGTTTACTAATGCTATTCAGAGTGTTTATAATTTATCTAATACTTTTAACAGGTAGAGTAGTATGGTGCTTAAGCGTTATTAAAGGAACAGGTTCTCGACAGAATTTTACCTCTCGAATAACAGAATTATGTTTTCTCGTATACAGTCAGCTCCATGAGATGATTGTCATTTTTGGATTGTGTAAAAATGCAAAGCGTTTTGTACATTATATAGAAGTATTACCTAGAAATGCTAAAGAAATAGCTAACTTTGATTTTTATCTCCGAAACTTGTCCTTTGCGTTTTGGTTCTTAGTAATATCTTCGACAGTACTAAGTGCTCTTCTTGATGTAGTACAACTCCAAAACACGGCTGCCTATGCTCTTATACAAATCTGTGGAGAAATAACATTTTTTGGAATTTATTTTTTTGTTATGTATTTTCCTATTATTCTATTCATTTTCGGCAATCGAGTTGTTAGTTTGTGCTTTCTTCAACTACGAGTACATTTGGGAGAAGTCTTGGAAAGTGCTCGATTATCATCAAAATATTTATGGGAAATGCATGAACGTTATCACGATCTTCATCAGCTACTGAAAGAAACTAATGATAAATGTATTCCATTGCATATAATTCTAATGTCAATTCTCTTTAACACAATCATATCATGCGTAAACGTTTATGAATTTGCTTTTTCTTTTATTGAGAAAAGGAATGTGATTGACTCACTTAGAATCTTTCATCTTTCTGCATTATCTATTGGATGTCTCTTCGCCGTTTGCTTCTCAGCAAACGATGTGACAGATAAGGTAGGATAAATATTAAACTAAATGTAAACGTAATAAATTATTATCAACTATTGTTTTATTTCCCGCAATGTCTGTAAGACCCGCTCTCTATCTCTTTGTCTTCATCGATAAAATAGGGTTCAAAACTTTAAAAGTTCCACACTTTCAGGGCCTCTATCTCCTAAACGGCTGGATCAATTACAAAACACACAAAGAATAAAACATTTCTCGAATATTGTGTACAATCTGAATATACCATTAATAATAGGGGTTCCTATATAAGATTTCGAAGTTTACCCCTCCCCTCCCCCTCACAATGGGGGGGGGGGGGTTAACTAATGAATTTCCCCCGCGAAATAATTCACTTTTGATTTTGGACAGTTTTTCGTATATTGCTTAGTTTCCGAGATATTCAGTTGTCTCAAGATGAATCCTCATCCTATATATCTATCAGTTTTCCCCTTCAAAATGAAAGCTTCTATTATCCACATTTTCTATAAGCCTGTATTTTTGGCCTGTTTAATTATTCCCATTTAATAAGGATCGATCGGTCCAATTAGGAAATCTGATGTATTTAGTGGTAACAAGTGTGATTATCCCGGGCAACGCTCGGTCCTCTGCTAGTAGAATAATAAATTAGAACATGATCAGAATTATAAGGATTCCCCGAAGCCTAATTGGCTTGTATGGGGAGGCCTAGAATTTTATTTTAGAGTTTACTATACCTTATTAATAATATTACTTTATTTCAGCAATGATTAATAATTTTTCCATAAGAGAATTGCTTTTTTGATCTTTCTAAACGTAATCAACGACTGTATCCATCTTGTAGGTCAATTAAATAAAGCTAGAATATAATACTCTTTCTCTACATCCATAGTGATTGAAGACTTTAGGTACACAGAATAAGTTTTGACGTCTTAAGTCACTCAGGAGTGTGCTTCCCCTTCCACGGTGTGCTTCACTGCAATTCAAATGTGTTAGAAACCTTAGACAACCTGGCCAGCTCAACCTGACCTTGAAAGACTCTTTCTCGCCCATTTTCTCAAAATCTTTCAAGGGGAAAGGTGTGATTAAAAATTGGTTTTAGACTAATGTGGTGATGCTATACAGGGTAGCAATCGAAAAATTTTCTCTATCTTTAATAGTTTTCGACTTAGCAAATGGATGACCTTAAATTTGGGGGTCAAAGTCAAATTTGAGTGCGGTAATGAATTCCCCACCCCCTGTTACCTATAAACAACACTCTTCAGATCTCTCCTACCTGGCAGCTTTGAGATATCTGCCATGTTACCAGACTTCTTGGAAACCCTGTATATTGACTCTTTGTTACTTATAAATTCAGTATTAAAGAAGTATTTCACTATAGTATTATATTCAAATAAGTCATCAAATTTAAGCAGTTTGAGTCGTTTGTATATTTGATCAACGGATAAATTTTTTAAAGTATTATCAATTTTAAACATTTGCATTATCCTATTTTGCATAACAATTAACTTTCCAAAATTGGACGCAAATTTGTAGATTTGTAATCCGCATCATAGATGGGATTCCATAAAAGTTTTATGCATCGTAAACAAAATACCGAGGGGCCAGATACTGTGGATCGACATCAAATTAAGGAGAACTGGGAAACCACTAATCCACATACCAAACCTTTATTGTGATGGATACGTATTTCAGCAGCCACGCTGCCTTCTTCAGCATCCGATGGAAGCTTTAGATCAGAGAAACAACGTTTCACGTTGTCCCTTCTTCAGAGGGACAACGGACACGAGGAGCTAGGAGATCCAATATTCGGGAAATATGGCCTTTTGGATGTCGTCGAAATTGATGTCCAGGATGTGACGCGGCCTGCGATGTCTAAGAAGGCATCTGAAGGTAAGCGGATGCTCAAGAATACCTGCAACCAGAGGATTGGGATGATCCTTCATCTTCGGAAGCAGCTTTTTCATCAATTCTAGGACCTGATTCCCAATGGGAGGTATCTCAAAATCGTCGGCAATAGAAATATTTGTTGCAACTCTCCTGTCAAGTTGGGCAATGGTCCTCAAGGTAACGTTTTGGAAAGTTTGGAGGTCCTTCCATCTGAACTTACATATTGTAGCCCAGGCAGGCATACCATAAAGCAAGATGGTTCGGATTACCCTCCTATACAGCAATAGTTTGCAGTCCAAGCTAAGCGCGCTGTTTCGCCCCAGAAGAGCTATCAGACTGAATTTTGCCTTCTTTGCCTTGTTGATGGCGTAGGAGACATGGTCGCTCCAATTTAGCTTGGCATCTATTACCACTCCGAGGTAGTTGTAATGTTTTACCCATTCGAGCTCTTTACCAGAAAGGAAGAGAGGACTCGGGGGTTTCCGAAGTTTCTTTGTAATGAATATTGCCTTTGCATTTGTCAACATTTAGATTCAGTCTCCACTTAGCAAACCATTTCTCGCACTTATGTAAGGTATTCCGCAATCGAGATATGACATGAGCGGGAACGCGGTCAGTGGTCAAGATGGACTCGTCGTCAGCGAACAGATACAGCTTGCATTTTGTAAATGTTGGGAAGTCATGGATGAAAAAGTTTAAGAGTGTAGGGCCTGGGGAACACCAGCTTTGAAGTCACACGGGTTTGACATGGAGCAGCCAACCTTTACACGAAATATCCTGTTCGACAGAAAGGATCTAATCAAGGCAGATCGTCCTAAAATCCACAAGTAATCATTTTGTGTATTAGGCCTTCGTGCCAAACCTGATCAAAAGCTTTTCGGACATCCAAAAACACAATACCACCATATTTAGCGCAGTTAAGAGGAGTGTTTAAATCTGCAACAAACCTCCAGATCTGGAGTTGGCAGGAGTGACCTGGGCGAAAGCCGAATTGCTCTTCACGAATAAGATTGCTAGCCACACAGAAATCGTTAAATCTCTTAAGAATGATGCGTTCAAACACTTTTGATAGCATAGGTTGCAAGCTTATAGGCCTATTGCTGACAGGGAGAGCAGGGTTTAGACCAGGCTTCGGTATGGTAACGATAACAAACTCTTTCCACTTGCCAGGAAAGTAACCTTGTCTCCAGCAGTCATTCATGGCCCTGGTAATAGTCGCAACAACATTAGGAGGTAAGTTCTTGAGAGTGCTATTTGTGATGGAATCGATACCTGCTGCTTTCCTGCTTTTAAGATGCTTGATGACATCGGAGATTTCGGGAACACCAATAATGGAAATACGATGAGTGAGCTCGTATGCGATACATCCATCGTTGACAAGAACGAATATTTGGGAAATTATCCGGGTTGTCCTCACCAGGAGTGGTAAATTGTTTAACCAGGAATTCGGCGATCAGTTGAGCTTTATTTTGATCACCCGTGACAGCATTGCCATTTGCGGTAAGCAGCGGCGGCAAGTTGATGGGTCTGTTTCCTTTTAGAGCCCTTACAGTACCCCAGAGCGAGTTGTCCTGGACTGACAGGGACTTTAGCTTTTCGCTCCATCTTTGATTACGTAAAGATTTAACCTCTTCTTGAACCTTGCGAGCTAGCCTGTTGTATTTCGTCTCGAAGAAGCCTCATATGATGAAATCATCTACTTCCAGCATAACAAGAAGTTTTTAAAGGCTTTGGGATGAAACTGCTTTCCGCGGGTAAAGATAATGATATTTTGGGTGAAAATATCCGCTTCAAGCAGCAAAAGGAAATGTAGAAGGTGATCTTAGAGTTTACTTTTAATATTTTTAAACAAGATTTTATCCGCGCGCAGTTTGCGTGGTAATTAGTTTCAAAATTCAATTAATATTGTTGCAAAGCTTGCACATTCAAATTATTTTGTGCGAGAACTACGGTCTATAGATATTCATGGTCATCGAGCTCCATTGTTAAAATGAAGCTAAAGTTTCTAGCTCCCGGTAGGACGGGAACTCTATTGAAAAGTGGCGCTACATGTACAATCTGACCAACTGCACCTGCAGCGCCACCCTATCGGTAGACAGAAACTTTACTTTCGTACTCAGTTTCAATGAAAATCTCTATCGTAGGTTGCGGTCGGGAATAGTGCGATCTATGCGGCACCTGGCGCGATCTGTTTTCCTTAGCTTCTCGAAACAATGGAAAATGGCCGAAGCTCGATGACCATGAGTATCTATAGACCGTGGTGAGAACCAAATGTTCTCCTTTATTTATACAGGGTGATTACAAAAGAACTTCTCACTTTTAAAAATTTATTACATCAAAGCTATTCAGAATATAGACACACCACATACGGATTCTTAAAGAAAAACTCTTGAAGTTTATTGTGACACAGTTAAAGATGTTCAATATGCCCCCCTGTCGTGACACGGCATACATCAATGCGGTAGTCGAATTCGTCCCAAACACGCATTAACATGTCTCCATCAATCCCACGTATCGCTACCGTAATACGTTATTTCAGCTCGTCTAGGTCACGGGAAAGTGGTGGGGTGAAGACCTTGTCCTTTACACACCCCCATAAAAAGAAATCACAAGGTGTGAGGTCAGGGCTCTGCGGTGGCTACTTTGCAAGTTCCAGGTTATTGTTTGCTCGACCAATCCACCGCTGTAATTTCTTTTTATGGGGGTGTATAAAGGACAAGGTATTCACCCTACCCCTTTCCTAGACGAGCTGAAAGAACGCATTACGGTAGAGATACGTGGGATTGAGGGAGACATGTTAATAGGGGTTTGAGACGAATTCGACTACAGGGGGGCATATTGAACATCTTTAACTGTGTCACAATAAACTTCAAGAGTTTTTCTTTAAGAATCCGTATGTGGTGTGTCTATATTCTGAATAGCTTTGATGTAATAAATTTTTAAAAGTGTGAAGTTCTTTTGTAATCACCCTGTAGTTTGATTGATGGTAAAAATTATTGCTCAGACAATATTAGTCAGGTGACTTTTCAGTTCCGGCGTGTTCTTCAAGCTAGCGCCAACAATGCTTAAACGTGCAACAACAATGCAAAACTGTTTTCGTGACGAATTCACATGTTCTTTATTTACAGCTTGATTAGTAAAAAAATGAGGTGTGGTCACCACGCGACTTTCATATACATAAATGTCCTAGTCCAAATACAGAAAAAATAAAACAACTGTCTAAAATGGCTACAAAATTTTGAAAAAGTTTGTGAATAAAAGTTATTTCAAGTTAGCTTCTAAACACTTTGGTATATACTCCAAATTTTCCTATACCATCTTCTTTCGCCTATATTAGCAAAAAACAGGATTTTGTCAAGAGTAGAACTGGTACTTCCGGTTGGAATTTTAAAAAATTTTTTAACAATGGTTGTTTAAAATTAGCTTTTGAACACTTTTGTATACAAATTTTCCTATTCTGTCTTACTTCGCATATATTAGCAAAAAAATGGATTTTGAAATAAGTAGAACTGGTACTTCCGTTTGGAATTTTGAAAATTTTTCTTAACAAAAATTGTTTAAAATTGTAATTGTGACGGTTTTTAGTCCCTTCAAAATTTTCATAAACGCATGGTTAACGAGATATTTCAAAATTTATATTTTGGCGCTAGAGTAAACTGATACTTCCGGTTCACCGATTCCACTGGAAAACTAATCAGACCTCCCAAGGAAGATTATAATCTTAAGTTTAAAGTTTGGTCTTGATGGCTTTAGCCGTTTGGACGCTATCGTGGACAAACACACACAGACTGACACACAGACACTCAGACATTTTCCAGAAATCACTTTTTCATAATCTAGGAACCCTAAAATCAGATCAGTGAAAATCTGGAGGTCGAAGTTTTTCATGATTACAATACTTCCTTATACTATGTTTAACAGTCGTAATTGAATTCGGAAAAAATTACTCTCTTCCAGAATAATGATTGTTTTATAGAAAGATATGCACTAATACTGTTTTGCCTCCATCTGTACTAGAGCACAATATTGTATCCACAATATCGGATATTTTTGTGTGTTCGAATGAACAATTGCATTTACTCAAAAAGAAAAATCTAGTTTGGGAACTGCGAGCCAGGCGACCAACCATCCATGTTAAATCACGAAAATTTATTAATTATCTATGCACACTTTAGATGCCATGTTTTCAACCATGATGCTACCAACCACAATAGGTCACAATCATAAAACATTTGAAAAATGTTGTTTGGAATTTACCTTGATGCGCTTGTGAAACACGTCACTTTTTATATGCACAGGCTTAGTGATATCCCATGTATAAGCAAAGCCTAATACTAAAGCCGGACCTCCGAAGAGGTGTGACGAGCAGAATAGTCCTAACGGGCTAATTTCAGGTTGACGCAGGGGCCAAAGTGGTGTGTTGTTCCGGAATAGCCTTCCCGCAACCACCAGGACCCGAATTTGGGTCTCCGCGTACGTGAAGCTTATTTTTCCACAATCGAGCGGACACTTCCTCGGAAAAGTCCACCCCTCAACTAAGGGGATAGAAGAAGGAGTGGTAATATGGATCCCGCTGGTAATATGTACCCAGGTTGTTTCTCTCTATTAAAGTGGTGCAGCTTAGCAATAATGACTGGAACTACATCTCAAGGAGAACCACGCAACGGAGGATAACAGTTGGCCATGTTAGTCTCTCTTGATAGAAAGCAGGGAAGGTTTTTGTGTTTGATACTCCTTAAACGTTTTGCAATTTTATTGATTCTTTTTCTATTTCATATCACTATTGTGAAATATGCATTTTTCAATGTTGAATGTTCGACTATAAGTCTCAGGCTTTATAATTCCGTAATAATTAGAGGAGAAATATCTTTAGCAGTTTGGTGATAAACAACTATTATTTTCGAGATGGCGTAGCTTGTTACATGAACCCCTTTAGTTGAGGATAATTCAGACCCGGGGTTCATATTATCCACGATTTTGTATTTTATTACAAAATGAACTTCTGAAATGTTATACCGCTCTTTTTTCTATTTTTCTATTTTTCTTTGAAGTAGGAAGTAAATGACTTAAGGTACGTTCACAAAGACGCGGTACAGCGGAAGCAAGCAGCTGCGGTGCGATGCGTCATTCCCTCTCCTAACAAACACGCGGCAATTCAAGCTTTCCGCATGACGTTTCAAAATACTACCACTAGGGGTAGTGCGTGCACATTTTGGCGCTCTCAAGAAGATTACTGCTGTTTGGTAGAAAGAGTTCACGTGACAACCTTGCCGCTCTCGCCGCACGTACCGCATAGGAAAAAGTTAACCCCAAACGATCTCAGATCCGGCTTAAAAGCGACAGATGCGGAATGAACCTGATTGGCTACTGCACTGTCGCTTCCACACATATCCGCACGTACTGCATCTTTGTGAACGTACGTTTAGGCATTGCTCAGTTACTTTTCTTCTGAGCAAAAACAACATGCCATCATATGGTTAGAGACAGTTTTTCATTATTTTATGATCTCAATCAATAATTTTCATTAGCCAGATGCCACGAAGATCTCTCCATAATAGAAGTTCCAAACCAAAAGCCAAGGCGGAAAGTCTGGGATAAGTTGAAAATGGCAGCAGCTATAAAGCAGGTTCAAGAAAAGATGGGAGCCAAAGATCTGCAAAATCATTTGAGGTTCCTAAATTAATTTGAAATGGGGCGTCACACTGCTCTGGTGCAGAGAACGATATCTATGTTTGTGACTTTTATTGTTACATTTACGGTTTGTTTTCATGGTGTTTTTTATGATTCTTTCACCCACTTTCTACTTTATCATCTTTTTACTTTCTTATACATAGTATAAGGAAGTATTGTAATCACGAAAGATTTCAACCTCCAGATTTTCTGATCTATACGTTTTAGGGTTCCTAGATTACGAAAAAGTGATTTCTGGAAAATGTCTTTGTGTCTGTGTGTCTTGTGTCAGTCTGTGTGTGTGTGTGTCCACGATACCGTCCAAACGGCTAAAGCTATCGAGATCAAACTTTAAACTTAAGGGTATAATCTTCCTTGGGATGTCTGATTAGGTTTCCAGTGGAATCGGTGAATCGGAAGTATCAGTTTACTCCAGCGCCAGAATATAAATTTTGAAATATCTCGTTAACATTGCGTTTATGAAAAATGTGAGAGTATTGAAAAGTGTTACAATTACAATTTTAAACAATTTTTGTTAAGGAAAATTTTCAAAATTCCAAACGGAAGTACCAGTTCTACTCTTTCAAAATCCAGTTTTTTGCTAATATATGCGAAAGAAGACAGAATAGGAAAATTTGTAAAGTATTGTCAGATGATTTCTCGAAGAGAAAAGCGTCAGATGACGTCGGGGGAGGGGAGGCACGGACGCGAGGTTTCAGAACAAAAATTTTCTGGAATAAGAATTACGGCTCGAGTTCGTGCTCACCCCTGCGGAAAAAGAATGAGAAAAGCGTGAGCGGAGAAGAAGGAAGAGTTCAAGTAAAGAGGAGAAGAGGGAGAGTGGACCGGAGGAGCTCGAGAGAGAGGAGTGGTAGCCGCGACGGGTGGAGGAGCAAGGGACTCGGCAAGGCTTTAAACGGGGTCTAGGACTTTTCGCGGCGAGTGAGGAGGACGGCGTGTGTGTCTTCCGAGGCAGGGACGAAGGAATTCGGTGTGCCGAAAGCGGGCCGTGGAGTAGAGAGTCTTTCCGGCGTGGATTCTTCGGAGCCGGCTGGCAATGTGTCAACGTTGTTCAACGAGTTTTTTTATCGTAACCGGTGCTACCAAGGTAATATAAAAGGATTAGTTATTGGTGTTACGCTTGGGGTTCAGACACAAATTTCGGCTAGTCTTATCAATTGGCTAGTGGTATTTTCTGCGGACAATAATGAGCGGCTACGTGAATTATTTGTCGAAGCACGAGTTGTGCTCGAGGGCGAGCCGCTAATGGGCATTTTTCCTGGAGAAGTGAGAATTATATGCAAGAGGGGCTAGGAGTAATATTGCCCGCGTCGAAGGAACATTCTCTCATTGTTCGACAGAAAAAATTAAAGGCTCAAGGAACTGGCTATGGTGATTAGCTACTGTTTATTTCAATACGTTGCTGAGTAGTTTTGGAACGGGGGCAGGTATTGCTTATTGAGGTACCCCGCTACGTGAGTTGGTTTTTGTGTTGGTTTAGGCCTACTAGTAGTTTATTGCATAATTGTACCATTGTTATTTGTTTGGCTATTACCGACTTTTGATTAAGCTTGGTTATGTTATTAGCGGCCAAGATAATAAGGATTTATTGCTTATTGATAATCCCTGTTTTTATTTATGTTTTTGACTTTGCATGTTGGAGAGCGCGGACGTTCTCGCCACCGTGGGACCGTATCCGGCTGGAGAGGATCAAGTTGGATTAATCTTTCTTTTGGATGTTGGTGTAGCGGTATCGGGACGGGGCGGCCGTGTTCAGCGCAAGAAGGACTTATCTGGCTTCCACAGTTAGAGGGACGAACGTTGGGCGTGAGGAGCGAGTGGGATCCTGCACGTTTTTCCACTGCGCTGGCTCTCAATTTCGTGCAGGCAGATTTTGGTTCTGTTATGTTTCAAATTAATCATTTTGTGTAACCAGTTTGACTGAAGAGTGATCAGTTTTGTTATAACCAACAAACTTAAATCGAATAAACATTACTTTTGTTTCTTATAGTAGTCTTGGTTGCATTTCCACCTATACACACGTGATAAGTATACAAAACTGTTCAGAAACTAATTTTAAACAACCATTGTTAAGAAATTTTTTAAAATTCCAACCGGAAGTACCAGTTCTACTCTTGACAAAATCCTGTTTTTTGCTAATATAGGCAAAAGAAGATGGTATAGGAAAATTTGGAGTATATACCAAAGTGTTTAGAAGCTAACTTGAAGTAACTTTTATTCACAAACTTTTTCAAAATTTTGTAGCCATTTTAGACAGTTGTTTTATTACTTTCTTATACATTGTATAAGGAAGTATTGTAATCACGAAAAATTTCGACCTCCAGATTTTCACTGATCTGATTTTTTCACTATTCTATACGTTTTAGGGTCCCTAGATTACGAAAAAGTGATGTCTGGAAAATGTTTGTGTCAGTGTGTGTGTGTGTGTGTGTGTGTGTCCAAACGGCTAAAGCTATCGAGACCAAACTTTAAACTTAAGATTATAATTATTGATTTAAGGAGTTTAAATGATTAATTTAAATTTAAAATGCGTTTAGTTTCCTTATAATGGGGGAAATCGTGAAATAATAAAAACAAAATTTAAATTAAAGTCACCAATCTTGTAGAAACTTGGGAGATGAAAGAAAACTCAAGGATGTAGTCTATTGAAGATGTTGTTGATGGTAGAAATAAAACCAGTCTATTGAGGATGTAGATGAAGTTCTTGTGCAGATGATGTTGATAGGGGAAAACGATAATCTTGAAGTACAGATGAAATTTTGAAGGGTTGATCCAAATTTTTGGGATAAATTTCATATAAAAAAAAATTCTCGAAAACGTTTTTCTTTTCTTATATGAATTTTTTTTTTTATATCATGTTCCAGAATAAATTTTCCAGAAGCATGAAACTATGAAACATTACAGGCTTCATGATTCCAGAACATGAAACCTGTGATGTTATCAATTACCTTAATAAACATGAGAAGCAAAGTGTTGGCATGTTGTTAAATGTCCATACATTTTGTCCATTCCTTGTTCTTCCATCTGTATATTTCACATTTTCCACCCATGCTTGAATTCTGATAAAAAATAGTTGCCATGACTTATGCCCCAACCCTCGTATAAAGAAGTATTGTAATCACGAAAATTTCGACCTCGAGATATTCATTGATCTTCACGTTTTAGGGTTCTTAGATTACAAAAAAGTTGTTGTTGGAAAATGTCTGTGTGTTTGTCTGTGTGTCTGTGTCAATATGTGTGTGTTTGTCCACGATAGCGTCCAAACGGCTAAAGCTATCGAGACCAAACTTTAAACTTAAGATTATAATCTTCCTCGGGAGGTCTGAATAGTTTTCCGGTGGAATCGGTGCACCGGAAGTATCAGTTTACTCCAGCGCCAAAATATAAATTTTGAAATATCTCGTTGACCATTGCGTTTATGAAAATTTTGAAGGGTAAAAAACGTTACAATTACAATTTTAGACAATTTTTGTTAAGAAAAATTTTCAAAATTCCAAACGGAAGTACCAGTTATATTCTTGTTAAAATCCAGTTTTTTACTAATATAGGCGAAATAAGACTGAATAGGAAAATTTGTAAGACCTGATCAGAACAAAGTAAATTGGAACCTCATCAGAACAGATTTACTTTCTTTTGATCAGGTTTTTGTATACGCTGAAGAAGGCAGCTTGGCTGCCGAAATGCGCATACGTCTTAATAAATATCTTACGTGGATTAGTGGTTTCCTGTCGTTCTTGTATACAAAAGTGTTCAGATACTAATTTTAAACAACCTTTGTTAAGAAAATTTTTTAAAAATTCCAACCGGAAGTACCAGTTCTACTCTTATCAAAATCCAGCTTTTTGCTAATATAAGCGAAATACGACGGAATAAGAAAATTTGCAAAGTGTACAAAAGTGTTCAGAAGCTAATTTGAAGTAACTTATATTCACAAACTTTTTCAAAATTTTGTAGCCATTTTAGACAGTTGTTTTATTTTTTTCTGTATTTGGACTAGGACATTTATGGTTAAGAAAGTCGCATGGTGACCACACCTCATTATTTTTGCCCTCTTAAATTTAGTTTTTAGTTAATATAATACAATGCATCCATCCGGGGCTTCTTAATGCTTCTTCTTTACAATAAATAATTTCATTTTCTGTGAATATATTTCCTTTTCATTGAAATCGTTGAGGGTTCCATAATACCTGTATCTTTCAGTCAGAGGGAATTTTCACATTTCATGAAAAACTCGTTATTGCGTTTACTTAACTTATGGTAAACAGCTCATCGCTGCAGAACTTATAAATGGCATCCTATTTAATATATCCATACCAACAATGGATGAAAATAATAGTAATTTTGAGGTTTATTGGATGAAAACAAAAGAGGGGTCCATATCACCATCCCCTTCCTCTAACGCCCACGGAAGGGAGTAAATTTTATATGTTTTATTAATTTTCGTTTGAAAGCAGCGACATTCTTAATGAATTTTCAAAGCTACATAAAGGAAATCAGCAGGGACTATTGTATATTACTACGATCAATAAGTCGGAGAGTGACCTTCATGACGGATATGCTATATTGTTATCATGTGTTCCACACAACAAACGTCAAAGTATTTCCCTTCTATAACTATGCATTTCTCTCCACGCGAGTACAGTTGCTGAAAACATACCAGGAAGCCTTTGGAGGAGATAGTCTTCAGAGCGGCCATCGTTGCTTTCTAAATCTTAGATGCACTTTTAAAATGGCGTCCTTTGAGTTCGTTTTCCAGATGAGAGAACAGGTGAAAGTCGCATGGGACGAGATCCAGAGAACAGTGGACGTTCCCATTTTGGCAACTGCGCATGCACCATGAAAGACCGATGTGAGGGGGCATTGTCATGTTGCAATATCCAATCCTTGCTTTTCCAGAGTTCTGGACGTTTCTGGCGGGCAGCATCACGGAGGCAAGCCAGGATATGTGTCTACCTCTCCTTGTTCACTGTCGTCCCTTCTGGTAAGAACCGGTAATGCATCACTCCCTTCCGACGAATGCGAACAACTACAGTGGAAAAACCTTGCACTGCAGAGCTGCTTCCTCCTTATCACGTCTTGCGTTATATGTGCCTGTACGCCACGATCAAATAGTTCCCCTCTCCTGCAAGCCTGATTTTATTAATCTGGAAAATTATTAAAACTGGAAACGCGTGCCTTTTCTTTAATAGCGTAATAAGCGCATTTCAACCTGTTTTGTTTTTCACAAACTGAAATGCTGTTTTTTTCCTCTGAGGTCATCATTATTATTGCCTTTGAATTCTTTCAAAGTTAGGAATCCAATTTTTCCGTAATCCCCCCCCCCCCCCGCAGCCTTTAACTGTTTGACATTTTGGAAAAAATAAGCTTATGTATAAATCCATTCTTCATTGCATTCATTAAGAGAGGAAAGTTTACATTCATATTGATTTCATTATGCTAATGGAATTAATATTAATATTCGATGGACATAAGCAAACAGAAACAAATTTGCTCCATAACAATGGATAAGTACATATTTATTTTAAGTTCCTACTCAACAAATATAAAATCGATAAGGCATTAGGAAAACAACTTGATGATATCTATGCTGTCTAGTATCGCAAAGCAAGTTGATATAAAAGGAAAACACTGGAATGTTTAAGCGATACGGTAACTATCTTTCATTGCTGAAGCGTTTCAGTATTACACTATCATCATGGGCTAATATGAAAATAATTCGTGCGTATAAAGCATACACTCTATCCACAATATAAAAGTTTAGTTATTAGAGAAAGAAACCCGATTCATATTCGGCAAAATGAAAAAGATAGAAGAAATAACACAAAACTACGAAAATGGTATCTATTCATTTCTCAAAATGTGCAGAAAGCTTGGTTATGTGGTCACAATCAAGCAGGATTCAAATTATTCAATTTCTGTGAGAGATAGAGTATTTATGATGGGAAGAATTCTTGCAGTATTTATTCTAATTCTAGTAGGAGGATTAATTTGGTATGACAATATTATGTTTTACAAAGACAAAGAAATCAATTATATGTCGCATGTTGCCCAATTAGTTTTCTTTATATGTACTCAAGTGTATTCGCTAATTATAATTATAAGCTTATCGAGAAACACTGAAAACTTCATGAGTTACCTCGATACCATAATGGAATGTTTAAAAGATTTAAAAGAGACGAATTTTTGCATACGTAACCTTTCCTCGATATTTTGGTTCTTAATATTATTTTCAACGATACTTGAAACTCTTCTTCTTGCAATTGAGAGTTTAAACACAGTTCCCTATCCGCTGCCAAATATCGTGTTCATAATACCTTATCGAGGAGTTTTCTTTTTTGTGCAGTATTTTCCTACAGTTTTATTCTTATTCAGTAGCAACATTTTAACACTTCAGTTCTCAAAATTGCGAGTTAAATTAGCTGATGCTTTGCGGCAATTTCCGTTGACGACGAAAAATCTATGGAATCTGCATGAACGTTATCACTATTTACATCAGTTATCGAAGGAAACTCAAGAGAAGTGCATCCCAAATTACATAATTCTACTGTCACTTATAAACCATACGTTGATGTCATGCGTGAATGTATATTATCTTGCCATCTCCTTTATTGATAAGAAAAGTGTTGTCTTCGCCATTAGATATTTGCACTTTTCCTTTTATTCCATAGGCTGTATGTTTGCCATATGCATTTCAGCAGATGAAATAACTACTAAGGTAAGGATAAAAAAAAATATTTAAAAACACACTTTAACGCCATCTATTGAAAGTCTTCATATAAAAATTAAATTAATTAATTGCCACTAATTGATCAATTATTTAGTGGATTTTTTAATTGATTCTTGTATTGTCATCAGGAGTACATGTGCAAAATTTCAAGTCAATCGATTGATAGGAAGTAACTTTAATATCGATTACAAAATTCCGCTCAAGCAGACAGACAAAGCAAGTAGAATTAAGTGTGCTAAAAATGTATACTTATTTTGTTTAATAACGAATTTTCTATGGTTTGTTATACTGGCTTGTTCTGTCATAAGGTAAAAAATTATTCTCATTTTCTCCTTTCTTCCGACGCCATTGAACAATTAATTTTCATTCATCATTGAATTTTGTTGTTGATGATTAAGGTTTACACTCAGTCAAAAAATCTTATACCCAGATACATTTTCTGAATTTATTCAAACAAAAAAAAGTCTCTAAAAGTATAACGTAATCAGCTTATACAAAACCAGTAATGTGTTTGCGATAGTAAATTTCTGTTCATTTCGAAAATATATAGCCCATTTACAATGAAAAGTCTGTATTCACCACAATAAATGTTGTCAAAAAATGATGTTGGGTACATCCATATGATTTCTTGGGTCTAAATCGTTATATTAATAATGAGTTGACCCTCTCATTTTGTTTTATCACTTCAAACAAACGGAATGGTAACCGCTCTTGTCAATTTTCCCTACACTTTTTCTATGAAGTTTACATCTGGAAAACGTAAAACCTAAGGCAAAACTGAACTTCGTTTTTTTTTAAATATTCTTTGCTAACTTTTGGGGTATGAAATGGACAATTGTTCTGTTGGAAGAGCCACTTGTCCCCTCCCAAATGTGGACCAGATGTTTTTAGTTGCGGGTCATTAGCTTGGATATAGTTTTTGGCCTTCTGGCGAGATCAATAACCACTAGATTTGTAGTTCCATTGTATCCAATGGTTTCCTACGCTATAACACCACTACCATTCCCTACGGTTGCGTAGAGAAAACTACTGGCTCCTTGCGGAGTTCGTGCCAACAGTATATTTACGACGTTACGATAGCCTATAACCATTTGGACCATCTAAACTGCATCTCTTCTCATCACTGAAAACGACGTTAGCCAATTCATTGGTCCAAGATACATATTTTCTTGCATAATTTAATCTGGCTAGCTTATGCTGATGTGTAAGCTTTGGCTTTGTTGTTTATTTTTTCTACCAAAAATTGACATTGTCGAATCACCTTCCATGTCGTTTCCCATGTCCCTCTTTCTGAGCTTCAGGCGGACATATTTTGTCATTGAAAACTCATCTGATTAGCTTTTTAGTGTGTACAATTTTGGTCGCCCAACACTCTTTTTAGTCCCATCCGCTTCAGAATTCTTCAAATAACTTGATACAACATTAACTCGGCAGCCAATTTGGTCAGCATTTTATGCTTGCAATGAATAGGTTTTAAGTTATCACTTTTTAATTGAATTGCATAGTAAGATTTAAGATTATACCACTATAAAAAGAGGTGGGTATATCATTTTTTGAAAGCGTTTATTGTGGTGGATACAGACTTTTTTCATTGTAAATAGGCTATTTATATTTAAAATGTACAGAAATTCACTGTCACAAACATATTACTAGTTTTGTATAACGTTTTCGAAATCATTTTTTGTTTAATTAAATTCAGAAAATGAAAATGGGGTTAAGATTTTTTGACTGAGTGTTGATCATAGCATTGCCTGAAAAACTTTGTAACCGTCAAAATTTTATGCCATTTTATACGATTATAAATTTACATTTTGCCAACATCGGGATGCCTTTATGAACAAAATGATTTCTGAGTCATATTTTTAAGTACAGTGTGCTAAATCTACAAGGTGCCCAAAAGTGATATTACCATAACTATATTTAATAACTTAATGTTTTAAGATATCGTTTTCAGCATGTTACAAAAAACTCAGAACCTTTATCTGATATATTTGTTTATTGATAAAGCTATTCATAGGGAGTGCAGGCATATTTCTGTAAAAAACGAATTTATTATATAAAGCTTTTGGAGTTTCTTTGCAACACGTTATTAGACTATTATGTTCAAAAGTTTTTAAGTATTTTTATATTAAGCACTTTTATGAACACCCAGTCCTTCTTTCTTATTTAGAGTTCAAATATATATTGCTTGAAAAAGTAGCACATGAGGTGCAGATGTCTAGTTCGAAAAAGATAACATCGTTTGGTTTAACAGCTGTTCATTAAATTTATCAGTAAAGTCTCTTTGAATAAATGTTATATCCAGGGTGGTTATAATTAAAGTGACGCCATTTAGACCCTTCTAGCGGCCGTTCTGGTAATCAGATTTTGACGAAACTTGAGATATATGTTATACAGACATGGGGAAGAGAATTCTGCAATAAAAAAAATTAATAATAACAAAAACAAGCTAGAAGCAGAGAAATTTATAAAATCAGAGCATTTGTTCCAAGAGCATTCCATTTGTGTCGATGACATGTTCAAAGCGCATTATTGAATGTTCCACAGTAGAGCGAAGGGTTTCCTGAGGAATCGCAGTGATATGGCGTGTTATGCTTGCTTTCAATTCAGGGACAGTCCGTGTTCTTCCTCCATAGACATTATCATTCAAAAATCCCCACAACCAGAAGTCACAAGGGTTTAAGTCCGGTGAACGAGGAGGCCATGCAGTTAGAAAAGTTCTCGAAATCACCCGATCATCTCCAAAATGAGCATGAAGCAGTTCCTTTACTTGTCGTGCAATGTGGGGTGTTGCACCATCTTGCATTAAGACAGTAGTGTCTAAACAATGTCTTTCTTGTAAAGCAGGAATGACTTTCTGCTGCAGAAGTTCGCAGTAACGAGCACCAGTGATTGAACATTTTTTAATGCCTTGAGGAGTGTTCTCTTCAAAGAAAAAGGGGCCAAAAATGAAATGTGAAGTGAATCCGCACCACACAGTCACGTAATCATAGTGCAAAAGCTTTTCATGCACAACCATCGCCTTTTCTGTACCCCAGATGCGACAGTTTTGAACATTCACTGCTCCGTCTAGTGTGAAATGCGCTTCATCTGACCACAAAATGTTCCATTGCCATGCATTATCGACGGCTATTCTAGCCAGAAGCTCATTACAATGCTTCTCTGGCACAACAATGCATGTCTTGCTTTCAGTAGTGGAATAAAAAATTATGTACTGCCGCTCAACTCTGGAGCATGTTGGGAAAAGTTGACTGTGGCAGCAATATGGCTTCCTTAGATTGCTGATCATTATTGCAATACGACCCGGATGAGGCGGGATAATCGATATACGGCTATAAACAGACCACTCTTCAATCATTTCCTGCCAGATTAATGCTATCACCAGGTTTCGCTACAGTGATTTCACTCGCAACTCTTTTCCCTTACAGAGTTTCGAAAAGTTCAATATCGCGGAAATCTTATCGGAGCGCCGATTTTGAGCACAATCTCATTTGCTGAGAGACCAGGTACGGACGTGTGAGTCGAGGAATTTAGTGGGATAGCTTCTGACCTTATCTTACGCTGGTGTGTTTGTGTTTGGGCCAGTGCCAATTTATTCATCGGCTCTCTACTAATTTTCGGTGCAAGGATTGCTCGCTTGCATAATCATGAAGTTTCATTGCTCGAACTATTTTCTCTATCTAGATAGATCCAAAGATCTAAAAATGAAGCAACGAAGAGGCTAATAAGCAGCAATACTTCGCCGTTCAGAATAGAAGAGGTGAATTTCTGATATTCAATAAGCTTTTACATGGCCAAGAATTACAAAATTCTTCGAACCAAATATGCTCTCAGGTAATTCAAATGTTTTTACATGGCATCACGGGTGGAACATTTCAGATATTCTTAACTTCGTTAAATCTAGTCCCCACATGTGATGACGGGCTTAGTCTGTCGTAAATCATCCGAGAACAGAAAAAGTGAGCTTAAACTCTTTTGTCATTGTGCGTTGTATTGAAGCATTATTGACATGGGCACGTGCACTTGAGGATCGCCTTGTCGCAGGTAAACCTCCTTCTTAGAATCCCTCGCGCTAAACGATCATCGTCTCTGTGATTCACGCTATTTTCAGGGTGGCATGTTTCAGACAGCCATGCACAATGCAAATTATTTTTTACCTCGCAAAGAACGAGGCGATCGCAGAAGGTCACTGTAACTTTTTTGGTATTTGTGTATTTTAGCATACAAGCGCTCTTGCTAATTCAGGATTCGTTTAAACGACGGGAAATAAAGCTAAAATTTTAATAAAACGTTAAGGCATATACAGTCAGTTTAAAATTTTATGTACATTTCGAATTATCCGTCACTTAACTTATTGGTTATCCAGACGGCTATACTGAAAGCTGATATTCTAAGCTAAGGAAAAATACGGCAGGCGCTGATTAATAATCAATAAAGGAAGAAAAATGACATTAAAAGTTTTTAATCAGTCAAGTGAATTAAAAAAGACATTAAATGTCAAAAAACATTTTATTAAAAAAATACTGTGTCACCGTTTTAATCAATGCAATCGATTTCATAGCACTTTAATCAATAAAAAAAATTTACCTGAAGAGGAAAAATTATAAAACAATAACTTAACATTTTATGCTTATTCTTTAAATCTATAACATGAATTCCTTATATTCAAAACTATTTAAACTAACGGGTATCCACAAGGATTTGATTTTTTTAAAATAAAATTACGGGTATTCGTTTGCGAAATGGGCACGCTGTTTAATCTATGCTTTAGTGCAGATTAATAATTATTTCTTTAAAAGTCTAAAACAAATTTACGAGCATTTCTAAATGCACCTGAACATTTTATTCTTTGATGAATTTAGACAGGGTGGTCTAAAAGACCCTTGCTCATACAAATATGTAACTCTTAATAGAGAAACTTGAAAACAATATCGGTGTATTTGGGTTGGAGTATTACGACCTAATCGTGCGCACTCTATGGCGCTTCCACCAAATGTGTGAGAGTAAAGGCCGGTTCACATCAGAGACAAATGAAGAAATGCTCTGGTTCACATTCGCCGTCTCATTTGTCTCTGATTCACATTCACCGTCTACGAAAACGCGGCGTCTCTTAAAAACGTAGCAAAATAGCCTCGCATGAGCTAGAAATTCGGAGGCAGTTCACAATTAGCTATTTTTAGGCGATGGTCATCCGTCCTTACTTGTGATTGACTGAAGAATGAATCAGTCAGGTGGACGATAAGTTACCGTATTGTATTTTTCGACGTTATTAAAACAACTGAAACATGCAGCAACAAAAAGTGAGTGCTGAAATGCAATGGCATACTTACGGGCAGCATCAGTGATCGGCTTGTTCGCTGTGCATTATAGGTTTCGCACTTGATTGGTGGCGTTTTTCACAAAATGCCAGATAGACTTAGACAATTCAAAACGGTGAATTTTAATTGACCACTTTTTTCTGAGGCGCTCGAGAAACGCCTCCGATTCCAAAACGCCGGCAATAAACGGTGGGTGTGAGCCAGCCTTAAGCCAATAAGTCGCAAATATTGAAATATTGATTACACGTATATTTTACCGCTGTTAGCAGCACATGTAAACCTCAGAGTAGACGCCACACGATATCCAGTCAGTGATAATAAGGAAGTGGATACTAATATTGCAATTATAGATGCTACATTAAATTTATACGCTCTTAGCTTTATGAAGAAACATTTTAATTTAGATTAAAAACCCATCGAATCACCTATTACATTGCAGCCCACAGTAATCAGCAGTACTCAGGGAATAAGGGCAGGTGTACATGAGGATAAAAGCGTGCGATTGCATGTTTTCTGTGGTATATATCAGCGAAAACAAAATTGAACTGGATCCACGAATTCAACAAAGGACGACGAAGCATCAGGAATCGGGATTGTCCTTATATCCCAGGAGTCTGGGTCGTCCCATAGAATTTGCAACCGAAGCCGCAACCAACACCGTTTGGAATAAATGACCCGTATTGATCGGCGGGTAACGATCGACGACATAGCCTAGTGATTTCCATCTGTGTGTGCTTCTTAAAAACATTCGGATCGAAGATGATGCATCCAATAGATCATTCGTTATACGCGCCGATAGCAGTCACAAAATTTCTTTGCTTCTGCAAGGACTTATGGGATAATTGTCTGAATGTACGTAGATAATAATGTGTTGATAATAGAAATAAATTTAGACAGTTACTCTCAGCACTGTTTTCTCTATGCAATTTTACGACTTATCTATTGATTTACCCTTGCAGTTTTTTAAAGATCGTTTCCGAATATTCTGTCAGTTACTCTAGCAGAAAGGGTTTTCATATCTGAATATTATTTTAAAACTTTATCCGTTAAAAAAAAGGAAGTGATTTTAGGAATTACTTTGAAACAGAAAAGTACCGTCGAAAATAGTGATTCTGAAGATAGTAAAGAAATTTCAAGAAATAGAAATATAAACGACAAACCCCGTTCCAGTAGGCAAAAAGTGACAGAAGACTTGAAAGAAGAGTCTTGTTTTCCCCGAAGAATGCTTTAAGGAAGTTATCACGCAAGCTTTTAGGTCGTTTCTTATGAAGAAATTGTAAGAATATTTCATCCCTATAGAGTTAGGATTGTGCAGCAATTTTAAGACAGATAATGTGAAGCGAAAATGATACCGCAATTGAATTCTTCGTACATATGTCATGGTGAGATCGTACATTTAACTTTATTTGTCAATTCTGAAGCATGGTTTCACCTAAGTGGATATGGGTTACAGAAAACCCTCAAAATAACATAACAAACCGTTTTAGACAAGAAATAAGAGTGGACTACGCAATTTTAGACGACGTAGCGTTAAACCTATTTTCTTTACCGAAGCTGGAATATTTTTCCACAGTTTGTTAAGACATTAGACGACTTGGAAAGTCGTAAAGACTTTTACCAACAGGATGGTGGTATAACACATACAGACTTTATCTCAATGGAGCTAAAGAAATTCAAAGTTCGAATACTACGAAGAAAAAGACATGGAAAAAGACAAGATTCCCAGAATATTCTGTCATGGGGTTTATAAGTTTGAATTTTCCTCTTGCAGTAAGTTTTATCTGGAATAATCAAAAAGAAGGTTAAAAACAAGAAGGAAGGAGCATATCTACTACCTTAAAAATGGAAAACGGGGTATTTCTATTTTTGCAGAACACATTTTACAAGAAAGCCATAATTGCTCGATAAATTAGTTTTAAAATTACCACTAGAAGTCGTTCAAATTAGCAAGCATAAGCCATCCAATTGGCTGCTGAATAAAGACGATAGTAGCCGATAGGATGCCTTTAGCTTCCTTTATTGTATAACTAGCTGATATACCTGGCGTTGGTCGGGCTCTTTTTTGATGAAATTTTGCAATATCTGAAAGTGAATATACAGAAAAAATGAAAACAAGAAAATAGTTTAGAATTAATATAGTAAAAATTCATATCTATATAGAAGAATCGAAAAGAATTCTTTTATATAGAACAAGATTAACTGCTTCCTCTCTAACTTCATGACCAAGTTTATCGGAACCGTAAACCAGGTATGACAGACTATAAAACAGATACCCTCCAACCCCCTCATTCTATGTACGCAATTTTTATGTTAATTTACTGAAATAAAAAAAAATCAGGTAAAAATCCGGAAAAATAAAATACCGGAAAAGTGGATCCAGAAAACCAAAAAAAGTAAAAAAAAAAAAAAATACTAAGCAGATAGTTGATCGCGTTAACTGCCTTCATCGTACCAAGTTTCATTATTCTAGACCTAATTTTCTATTTTTACTCGCAAAATACAGGAAATCTGCGAGAAATCGTATATTTTTAGGGAGGACCGTAGGAGCGCAAAGGGGTAAAAAAAAAATGGAAAAAAGCAGAAATTAGATTTTTGCAAATTATGTGACCTAAATACCTTAGTCGTACGTGAATTTGCCAGAGAGAGGGGTTGACCAGCACAAACTTCAAAATTAGGTCTATTTTGAGATTTTTTTTGGATATCTGCCCCTCTAAATGTCGAATTTCAAAAATCAACGAATGCTCCCTTTTTATAAACGTCTTTAATAGCCTCGTGCACAATTTGAAGGGCACTGCATCTTTTCGTCTTTAATAAACAAACGCATTTCTCTCTTCGTTAGTATTTTTTGTAATCGCTTAAGTAATAGTTATTAAATAAAAATAAAAAAATAAATAATAATTGACAAAATAATTAATAAATAATAAATATAATCAAAATAAAACTAGAAATATAAAATAAAATAAAAAGCTCACGTTTCCGATAGAGACTATCCTTTATCAAAGCAAAAAGGATAATCCTCTAATATTCTAATTGCTTTTCGAGAATTATCCTTTTTGCTTTGATAAAAGATAGTCTCTATCCGAGACATCAGCTTTTTATTTTATTTTATATTTCTAGTTTTATTTTGATTTTATTTATTATTTATTAATTATTTTGTCAATTATTATTTATTTTTTATTTTTATTTAATAACTATTATTTATTGTATTCCAGGGTTTTTGTGTCTCGTCTTTTCTCGTCCGTGCCTCGTTCATTGTAATCGTTTAACTAAGAACGTAGATCTATATATAATTTCAAGAGAAATCAACTCCAAATTAAAGAGTCATCCTCCATCTGTATGAGCTGTGAACGAGATAGAAATTCTGAGTCCTGTAAAAAGGAATCCTCACGCTACACAGCGACATGCTTGGTACCATTATGAAGAGCAGCAAACACCACCGGCCTCGCTAAGCATTTCTCAAAATAAGCGGATTCCAAGGCCGGTCTCCCGCTTAATGAAATGGCAGGCAAAATTCAAGAAATTCAAATCGTTAGCCTGCTATGAACTATTTCTAAAAAATATTTCTGGAGATAAATATAAAACACTTTTAAACAAGTCAGGCAACCGAAATGCCCAGAATCGATAGGATTTTAAAACATTTGAGCATTTCATTTCTAAAAAAGCCTTCCGTGATTAGGGTTAGATGAGGTTGCTAAGGAAACCTCTGATTGCTAAGGCAAGGCGTATTTCTAACGGAAATGTGTAGTTCGAAATGAATAAACAACCCTGAAAAATTAAATGGAGAGAGTAATGATTATCTTTATATTCGCACATATAAGAGCGCTTTAATTTGTAAGAATTCCTATTTAGTAAAATAAGCGTTAATTGTTCAAGAGTTCTGTGTAAGGGTCTATTCTTTCATCATAAACTATTCCTAAAGCTTTTCTACGGAAGTATGTACTGTTGAAGCAAGCAATTAGCTACTAGCTATTGATAAAAATTGGCTTAACACGAATTAACGATAATGAAAGACGTAAGTAATTACATGCCATATCTTAGCATTGAAAGCTTCCAATGGTATCATAATGGATCATTAAAATGCGTACCAATAAACTCATTTCGTCTGTCATTAATTTCGCGTTATATTCGCCCATGACACGTCATTACAGGATGTTTTATATGTTACATTGCATATCTGAGCATTGACAGTTTCCAACAGTACCATAATTGTACCATTAAAACGCGTGCAATTGAACCATTGAACCATTTAATTTTATATTTATTAATTGTAGGTCATTTTCATTCATGACACGTCATTCCAATTTGTTTGATATATTACATATCATATCTTATCATTGAAAGTATAAAATGGACCATAATGATACCCCTAAACCACATACCATTGAACCAGTTTTGACTGATTTTGACCATCAAGGAAGACAATGATGTGTCTTCACTTAACTCACAAGCTTTTCTCTGTTTTAGCTATGGAATGCTAAAGAGAGAACATCATTGATCAGTGCGCAGGCCATTTATACATGGAATTGTATATAAAAGAAATAAAAAACTCTTTCACAACAACAAAAGAGTTTTTTATTTCTTTTATTTACTATTATCCACATACTAGTAATTAAAACGTAATATTAATACGTTTTGTCATATTAATACACATTCTGTTTACTTTTGTGCCTTTTTTCCGGGAAATTATTCATGGAATTGTATAGTGGAAAACGTGGTCCCCTCTGTTATTTGTGACCTTTTGAACCGGAAGTAGTTCACCGATTTTTTCCACCAACGAACTGAAGTCTTCCGATTTCCAATGGCGAAAACGGAAGTCGAAAATTCGGAAGCGTTCGAACGCTAGAGCACTAACAGACCGACGGACGGACGGACGCACATTGTGACAGCATAAGTACCTGTCGGTCCTAATAAGTAAGAGTAATAAATAGTACATAATTTGTTAACACGTAGTGAACAACTATTCAATTATTAGTAAGAAACTTATCAAATCATTAGTCTGAAACTTGTCCGAAACTACTGTATTTAGCCACTGGAGAAACAGTATTTTTCTCAAAATTATTTCAATTTTTAAAAGAGACGTTTTATACGAGGCGGTTGAAATGAAACCCGTCCGAGTGAAGTAGCTTTTGTAAAAAAAAGGCAGGGAACAGGAAATACAAGCAAATAAATTAGAGTAGTATTTAATCTTCCTGCTCGAAACGCAAAGCCTTCTGCTCCTCAAAACGTTGAAACATGTGCAGCATGCCACAATGTGTCAGTGGATCTCGACGCAATGATTTCTCGATCCAATACTCTTGTAGCATAGCGGCAACATTCTCGTTGTTCAAACAACTTTAGCAGCAAGGCGCGCTCGGCAACATCAATACCATTGCACTTATCAAATCTATTAAGATTAACATACTTTTATATCGGTCGCTGTTATTGTTGACAGCACTACATTTTACCCTGGCATTGGGGAAAGACATGTTATTATTATCAATACCTTTTCCCATGGCATGTTTAACATACCCTCCAACTTTGAAGTCATTCGGCCCACCGGCCACCCAGCTACGGACTCTGAGTAGGGATCTTTAACTTGAATTACTGTGTCTATTTATTAAAATTTCCATTTCCTTTAAAGGCATAATTTATTTGCTTAGAAGCAAGATATGGCTTTAAAAACAACGTGTTGCAGTGAAAGGAAAAATATTGAAGAAAATCAGTTCAATGTGTCATAATGCCTTTTTTTTTTTATTACCATCCTTATATTAACTCGTGAGATTCATGGCACGGAACGTTTCAGTCGAATTTTGAAGCACTTCCGCTTATCCATTCGCTCTGAAATTTTGCATACAGGTTTGCTCCTGATGACAACACATTTTAGCAATTTTCTCTTTCCAATTTCGGGTTTTCTACCCACAAAAAATATATATAGATTCATTTTTTCTCCATGTCTATGGGGTTTTACAGAGGGTTGAGTACGTTACAACTAAACGATTTACATATGCAAATGCTCCAGCCACACGTTTGACAGTGTTACGCGGTCGTGAGGAGTTATGCAGGGGACATCGCTTCATTATTCTTAATCGTTGTAAAAACGCTAGAATGCCGCCAAAAATCGATAGATATTGGGAAGGATATATAAATGCACTTTCCGACGTGAAGTGGTCTATTCCATGATTATAAAACAATGCAAATCCAGGGTCTCACCATATTTCGAAGGAAAGAATCTGTAACATACTAAATAAAAACAGAAAAACCGCAATACCAGCAACGCTGGACGAACATGGATGGACCTTCAACACAACGGCCCACTCCAAGCAGAACACCGGAAGTTGTAGACAAAGTCAAGCGTCTCATCTCTGCAGAAAATCCTAAAACTCAAAGGGCTGTCGCCAATAAGGTAGAGGCATCACAGTCAACGGTACGCAACATAATCCACAAAAATCTTCGACTTGTTAAGGAGCAATGGTACGCAACTAATCTCCGAAACCTAGATGGGTGCATCAGGATAAAGCTGCGAGTCATACGTCCAAGTCAACGGTCGCATCCAAGACATACCCATGAAATCTCCAGACGCATCCTCCATTGTCACGGATAAATTATTTAGGGATTTGAAGCAAAGTAGTGGAAGCGCAGGTAACCTTAAATAATGTGACACAGTCATAGATATTCAGGGGAAAAGTAATTTTATTTATTTGTAGGGGAAACAAGTAAACCCTGTTAACTTGGTTTAAAGAAAATGGTTAAGCTTGGTGTCTCAAATAATAAAACAACAG
This sequence comes from Rhysida immarginata, assembly GCA_023313115.1. Classification (NCBI taxonomy): domain Eukaryota; kingdom Metazoa; phylum Arthropoda; class Chilopoda; order Scolopendromorpha; family Scolopendridae; genus Rhysida; species Rhysida immarginata. The sequence goes on along the minus strand of JAHWFO010023044.1, from coordinate 1,758,914 downwards.
ATTAACAATGGTAGTAGGGCCTAAGCCGACTAACAATGTTCCGTCCCGAGAATCACTTTACACAGCAATAACGCTTCCCGGTTGAGGGGATCCAATGGGAAAATATATTCGGCAGAAGAGGCAAAAAAAAAAACAAAAACAAACTTGCGGTAAATCAGTTCTCTGATTTCCAAGTTAACCGCCATTGAGAGCGGGGACGCATAATGCGTTTAAGGACTGGCAGAGGTCTCATTTTCTAATAGAGAAAATAGAAAAAAAAATAACACGCAATTAATAAGTGCCAGTATCTTAACTAATCTACGCATTGGCATAATTTTGCAATGAAAGAGCTATGAGCGGCGTCGGGAGAAGGAAATAGTCTCACTGACATTTTACGAGAGGGAGAGAGATAAACGAGAGAGAGCTCACCTTAAAATATTGGGATGAGAGCGCCCAAATCCTCCTCGGCCAGTGCTTGAGTTCGCTAGGGCATAACCACGTTGTAAAGCCGGCTGGAGAAACGTTTAGTCATCACAGGTACGTTGACTAGGGCTTGATACAGTTCTCTGGGCACCTGTGCTGCATAAACCAGGGCGAAGAATGCGCTCGTAGCTAATGGGGACCTCCTGGCAAATTTGACCCATCTAGCTGGCTGGGAAGAGTTTTATGCTCCTGCTCTTGGCCGGGCTCCGTACTCGTGGCCACGACGCACAGTGGCACGGTTGTAAAAATATCGACTTAAAATTATAATTCAACTTTTCTTTACATTTTAACATAGAAATTGGTGTATTGTTACAAATATATGAATAAATAATTAAAATTTAAAAATAAATTATGTATTAGCAAAAAAAATTTAGGCCTAATAAAATAAAAATCAACTAAAAAAGCAAACAAACAATGAATTTTACTACACTAATTAACTAATAAAGCTGCACTAATTAACTAATAAAATTGTTGTTGTTATTATTATTATTATTATTATTATTATTATTATTATTATTACTTATAAAAAATTTTTTCATTTTAATATTATTTTTGAGTTTTTTTAAAGATTATAACGCAAGTAAGCACTTTTTACAATTTATCTGTTAACGAAATTTTTAATATAATCTTTACTATCAAATAAGAAAATCAAATCACCTTTATCTTGATCAAGAATTATTTTTCTGAAATTAACTGAATTTTATAAAATAGAAAAACATGATCACTTAAACATATCAAACGCGCATTGAGTTAATTATTTTCCTATTACAATAACATATTATATTATCATAATTATTATTTATCGTTAATTTCTGACAAATTTAATTAAACAAATAATTTAAATATTAATACAATTGTGACAGTAATTGTTACTAAAGGGAAAAAACAACCGTTCATTTAAAATGTATTAATATAACGGATATAAATAACATTATGTAATGCATTGATTAATTTTAAATTAACTATTTCTTAAAATTGATTATGTCAAAGAAGGAAATCATCTCAAACTACTTCTGCTGCACTGGCAACGAAAATAGCCCATAAAATACACTGCTCACAAAAATTAAAGAATACCTCGTAATTTTTGTGCATGATATTGTACGCACAAAAAAAGAAGGTCTGGTAGTCTAATAAAAATCGAAGAAAAATCCAATGGCACAGCATTCTCGGCCTTTCGTTATTGGGATGAGGAGCTCTCACTCTCGCGAGATCTCGGGTAGATGATCACAATGGAGAAATCACGTTGGTGCACGTAGTCAAACGATTAGTCATTCCTCCACATCATCTGCTGACTTTTCGGTTGATTTCTCTTATCACAATTTGGTTCACTCCTTAGCTAAAGACATTTCATCCTTGTCACCATCCTAGCGTGTGCTTCCTGTTTCTCATCCATCCAAAGGAGAAGAAAAAAAAGATAGACGATTTCCTTACGTAAATTAGTAAAGAAACGCAACATGCAATAAAATCTTCCCCAACGGTAAACTTACCCTCATAGCACCTCGCTCCCATCAGAAACCACTTCACAACAAATGTAAACGCTTGTAACTCGCGAATGAATGAAAATGGGTGAATGGTGATGAGTAATATTAAAGTTCATAAGCCATATAATTATTTGACATTAAAATAATTCTTTTATGTGCCGGTATGTCGCAGTATGAGTTATTTGATTTTTTCCCATGCACGCCCTATGGCAAACTCATCATTCAATCCTTTATAGCAGCAATACGGATGGCCAAAATTAATTAATATTTCACAGAAATAGTGCCCAAATCATGCTCTTTAATGTGCAACAAAAATCAAAAAAAATAATTTTGAGTCGATTTTTTCTTAAACGTGCCATTGTGCGACGTCACGTAGTCGAATTGGAAGCCGCTGTCTCTTCGTCAATGAATGCCGTCTTACTGACGAACCCTTCGGCGTGCTGTTCCCTTGGTCGAACGAGACGTCTTCATTAATTTGTAGCTGCAAATCCTCGTGGCACTCCACTTCTACGAAAGATACTGAAGAATTAGCGCTGCAGCCCGCGCACTCGTCCGCCTAAGAGAAAAACGTCCTCGCGGAGCCTTTCACTCGTCTTCCTGTGAAATCTCGCGTCAGTACTCCAGTCTTACGGTTAGGAGAACGCTCATTAACTCCTATTACTGAGCACACCTCCTCTCCCCACCAAAGCTCACTCTTCTTTCCTTTTACTCTCATCACTCCCGCCGCTCTTGAATTTACAACGCCCGCGCCATGAGACTTCGCCTTTTTTATACGGCGCTTACGTTTACGCCTTTTAGCAGGAGCTTGGATTTTCCTATGCGGCCGCTCAGCCTCAATAGCTGGCGCTGCTCTAAGCTTGCTGCTATTGAATTTAGGTTTCGCGACTCGCGAAGCGCTTACGCTATTATTCGTCACGTGACATCCATGGATTATTGCGGATTTGGACTGCTGAAACGCGCCCTTGGAAGTAAACGACCCCGTACATTGGACGGTCTATGGAAAGCCTGTGAAGAGGAGTGGGCACAGATCGAACTAAATTCTCTGCGGCGAAATCTTATTAAATGGGAACGGCAATGCAGAGCCATAGTTCGACCCTGTGGGCACCAGATAGTACATCATCGAACATGGCGGCGGGGTTTCTCAAAGACTTATGACGCTTGCAAATCGTTTAGTTGTAACGTATTTTCCTCTGTATTTGCGTAAATGAGTTTGTGACGTCAGAATTTGTTTTGCCAATAAGATTGTTTCTTCTAATTGAAAAAACTTCCACTTTCATTTTGAAAAAAACCCCTTCATTTTGTATTATTTTGTGTGTGTTTATTCTTCTAAGGGGTCACTGGAAGGACAGACCGTTTTTTAAAGGTGGTGTTTTATACAATTTTTCTTTTTTCTGTTTAATTACGAGGCTCATCCAGAAAGTAAGTTCCGTTCGGTAATAAAAACAAAACTACTACATA
>JAHWFO010023044.1:1722384-1740513 GCA_023313115.1 Rhysida immarginata | reverse complement strand
CTTATCAATCGTCTTCTTTTCTACTTTGGACAAATATACCTATATAATATGTAAATATAATATAAATAAAGATGAGATTAGTTCACTTTGTAAAAATGAAAACAAAAGAACTTTAAAATGATAACTTAAAATATGTAAAACGAAAATATAAAATATCTGATTGAAAAATTCGTATTTTGTGATTTTTCTGTATTAATTTAATTTTACGGGTTTGTAATGTAGTCTAGAAACTTTTTTTAAAATTTGTTCGTATAAATTATTACAATTTGAAGCTTATAACCTTTTGCAAGTTTTCACTCAATTGCTAATATGAATTGAATTAAATATATGTTGATATCACTTTTTTTAATGGCAAACTAATTTTCCACACCATACAGAAACTGACATATTTCATAATTTGGAATAATAAACTTTTAAACTCAACATTTACTGAAAAAAAGCTTCAGTTAGTATACTAGAACAATGCAGTCGTCTGCTATTCAAGACTGGATTGGTTCGCAGCGCCGCCCTGGTGAACAAAGGATTTGTGGCGCCACTAAGTTTCAACCTCTGGGTTATATTTATCTATCTCTATGCAGAGAGTACGAGCCAGCCACCGGAGATAGTTGCAGGCAACGAGCTCCGAGCACCGAAGCTGCTTCCCAGAACTTTTCTCAGTCGAATTACATGTGGGAATGCGAAGCAATGCTGTTTTGGCATACGGGCAATTCGTTCAAGCGTTAAAGTTCCAGAGCTTCGAACAGCGGAATCTCCCGTGGGTGCGTCGGAAACAAGTGCGCCTCACCGAACTGTGCTTACTAATGAATTGTGCCTAACTTTGTGAATTCAGTAGGTCAGAACGAGATAACGAATCGGCCGGCGCGAGCGGAGACTCAAAGGGGAACTCATTCAATTTCGCTGCCACAAAGACAGGTGAATCTACAATTGAAGCCGACGCCCAGCTTCAACTGGCGGACGTAACACGACCAGCCTGGACCTTAGCAGGATTCTTCGAGTACCGTTATCAACAGCTCTACATAACTCCGCAGCCTAACCTTATCAACAATCTTGTGTGGATGATTGGTTTGCCGTCGGAGTGGCTACGAGCTACGCATCGCAGACAGGATCAGCGCACGGACCAAGAGGACCCCGAATGGACATTGGTTGCCCCGTTGGGCATTATAGCTTACCTAGCTGAAGATTTGGGCGCCGACCACATATCTCAGAGTTAAGCTGGCTCTAATTTATGTTAGCTATTGACTCTCTTATCAAGAATGTCAGTCGCAGATCTCCCGCGTGGCTTCTTTATCGTTGAGCGCTTAATCATACCTTCGTATTTGTTTCATTGCAGGACCACCATTAGCTGTCCCTGACATTAAACGCTCAGCGTCGCTGCTAGAGGGGAAGAGAGTCCCGTACGGCAGTGCATGACAATTAATCTCCCGGAGTCAACCTTCAGGAACATTAATTTAATTATTTTGATGCTAATTCTTGTTAACCTGTTTCCGCACCTTATGTGCGCATTATTTCACATAAATCTGAAGCTGCTGTAATTCGCTTCGTCTTATTCTAACGCCCGTCTTTTATCGGGTATTTACTGACCAATCAGTATTTTATAAGTGCTAGATTTATGCACCAGTCTGGCCCCCAAGGGCCCTCCATTTTCTGTACGAGAGAAACTATCCTCGCAGGCGTAACTCCTCGTGTTAGAGGATGCGCTTAATCATTCTGGGTGAAGATTCTTTTTACTATTCATCTTCATCATTGTGTACTTATTATTGTTTAATTTTCAATAAATCATGGTTAAGTTTAATATGCCTACATAGCTGTCTTTTCCATTAGCTTTTAAGACATTTTTCCACTGCGCTACAGAAATATTCGTGACAGCGCGCGTCACCATGGTAACACGGCGACGGGATATATGCGCAGAGGCACTTGCGCATTTCGAACTTGGGCTCAAGATAACTGGGACAGACTATAGTTTCAGAAATCGACTTCTGAAATTTTATGCATTCAAATTGTATCGGTTAATATTGAATTCTGTTTGCTTTTCAGATTATGGCTTTGATTCAGAAGATCAAAAAAAGTCCAGTGGAAATAACAATCTATAGGTTCTTCACACTTAACAAGAGATTATTCACAACGGTAAGAGAATTTTTTTCGAAAATTGATGTCAAGTACAAAGTATACACAAAAGATTATCTTAGTTTGGAACAATTGGTTATTTCTTGTCGCAATCAAGTATGAGGACAAATGTCACATTGAATAAAAGAACTGTCCAGTCAATAAAATGCACATTAAAATAATGGTAGCCAGTTCCGGTCTGGAATAAATTTAAATTGTTGCAATTAAGAACTGGCTACCATTATTTTATTGTTATACGCAACATGGACCCATACTACCATTACAAAAATGTACATTGCAAATGCTCAACGTGCTACACATCCATTCGATAGTCCATGTCCTCGCACATTCGTATTAGCAATTCATTGTCCTTACGATGTTGAAATTCATGAAAATGTGTCGATAGTGCTGGAACGTAAACATGGTTTGACAAATGCTCCAAGGAACAAAACACATGGATAAGTTTGGGAGGACGGTAGCAAAAGTTTGCCACGCGGTAAGAAAACCTCTGCGGCTGATCCACTGTTGGAGGTGGGGGATCCAAACAATTTATTAAGTGCTTTGGCTGTTATTGGAGGGGATGTCTGTTTGTCTGTCTGTCTATCCATCAGTAACTCGATCCCCTCGAAAAATGGGAGCAACTCTTTTAAAAATCTTTTTTGCCAATCGATAAATGTAGATCAACTCACGGATCCTGGTCAAAGATGGTCGAAATTAATACAATGGTACGTGCTCTACTGATATCATTATGTCATCCCCTAGAAATTGTCAATGCTAAGAAATAGTAACTACTATATGAACAACTCAGTAAAGAAGACCCATAAAGGAATATAACGTTATTAAATACTGTTTTCGCTAATGGATAAATATACACTAGTGCCCATAAATTACAGAATTTTCAGAATGGAAGCCTTTTGCACATGCGATCAGCACCAAACTTAAAAAGGCTGTTCGCTAGGTAATGTAAACACAATTCAAGTGGATGGAACAACATAAAAAGTGCATGAACACTCGTGACACAAAAACCTTTAGCGACATTTTGTAAACTATAGGCGACGTTTAGTACACTGGTCCCCTCTGCACAGATACGCACGCAGCACATGCTCAAAACTATGGTATCCAATATCGTTTGCGGGATGGCATCCCATTCTCGTATCAGTGACGTTCGCAGGTTTTGGAGTGTTTGCGGAGGTGGTATTCGTGCAGCAACATGTCTTCCTAGAGCGTCCCATGCGTGTTCAATGTGGTTTAGATCCACGGACCTGCTGGCCAATCCATACGTCGAATGCCCTCAGGTTCCGGGTAGTCATCCACTATGCCAGCCAAATGCGGATGGGCATTATCGTCTATGTAGAGAAAATCTGGATCTACCGCACCCCTGAAGAGACAAACATGAGGCAAGAAACTATCCCGTACACCCGGCCAGTTATGGCCCCCTGCCCCCCCCCCCCACATCATCACACACTCCGCCATAAGGGCCATGTGAACACGTCCAGAATCGGGGTTCAGCTATACCGGGATTCATTTGAGAGCATGACCTAACTCGATTGTCCTTGTGTCTGTGCTGCATGTTCGGTGCACCAAGCCAACCATTCCCTACGGTGTCCCTGGGTTAACGGGATGCACCTCATCGGTCATTGAAGTTTCCTTTAAATCCTTTGCCTGGAAACATTAAGTCCAGTGGTTGCTGACAACATCTCTCACAATGTCCCTGGCTGTGCTTCGCCTGTTCCTACGCGTAGACAGAGCAAGATAGCGGTGTGTGGTGACCCTTGGACGACCCTGATTAAAGTGCTTGTGGGCGTTTCCATCCTGTCGGAACCGTATTAATCAATCAATCGGTGACTGACTAGCTTCCAGTCCTAATTATCAGTGATGGGCAAAAGTTAACTAAATTTTAATTAGTTATATTTTTCTTGCCGTAATTTCCCATGAAAAAAACCAAGCATATTCCTTTTGTTTCCCTCTGCCCGACCCTCTAAATCTGGAAAATGGAACAATCAAGACGTGTTTCAAGGAAAATTATTACAAATTTTTTTTAGACAAGACTGTGGAATAAACACACCAAAAATAGATTCTTTAATTGTTAAAACGTTTTTTGAAAATATTCAGGTGCCCAAAATTGTGAAAGGAAATATCAAGAGCTCCAGTAATTTTTATCTACACTTTAAGATAAACATTACTCTGCAAAAGATGAAGGAATGTATCAATTATATATTTTATTTATCAGACTGCCCATGGTTTTGAATACGCAAACTTCAGTGCTGAAAAAAGGAGAAAGAGAGGAAGAAGTTGTATGGATCCTGAACAGCCAGAGCAGACTCAGAAGAAAATAATAGCATCCGACCAGCTGCAACAGCATACACTTTATCAGAAGAAAAGCCAGGCAACGTTTGAAAAGATGTTGGTAGATTAAATCGCGGAGGATATGATGCCAATGAGTACTCTTGAGAGAACTTGATTTAAAATATTCTCCAAACAATTTCCTACCTAGTCGACGAACTGCAGGAAAAAGAATTGATTCACATTTTGAGCTGGAATTAGAAGTGCTTAAAAGCGTAAAAGACTATTTCTACAACAGCGGATCTGTGGACTTCTCATCGCAGAGCGTATCTCGGAGTAACAGCGCATGTTATTGATAAGTCAACTACCTAGGTCATCGTATGTCTTAACGTGTGTAAGGTTCAAAGGATCGCATACATATGACGCCATTGCCAGAAAGTTATACAATGTGTTTAAAGAGTTTGGCATAAAGAAAATGGTTCATGATTGTGTCACAGATAATGCATCAAATTTCAGTAAAGCATTTCGCATTTTCTCATCTGATGAAGAGGAAGATCAAAGTAAAATTTATGATGATGACGAAGTTGAGATTTTACCACTCTTTGACGCACATAATGAACGTGAACCTAACGATTCGTGTGAAGAGGGTGACATTGTTGTGCTTCCACCTCAAAAGGTGTGCAAACCATACGATCAACTTGATAGCTACGGCAGATAGTTTCACTATTAGCCAACTAACAAATTTGAAAGCTAGTTGCAACTAATAGTTAACTAATTGTGTAGTTATAACTAATTAGTTTAGTTTTAACTAATTATTTTTAAAACAAAGTGGTCAACTAAAATTATTCAATTTTTTCCCATCATTACTAATTATTCGTCCTCTCATTTCACTCTCTAAATGAGAGGACGCTGAGACATTAGCAACAATTATCGAATACTCAATTGTCAATGAAAGTTAAAATAACACGTTCTTTATGGCATTTGTACTACGACCGGTGTTGCAAAGTCAATGAGGTAAGTGTGTTCCGTCACCTATATATTTAACGCGTATTTAATGATAGAATGGTATTTACAGGACTTATAGAATGCCCTTTTGGTGCTGAACGGATGTTCTTAAGAGTCTCATTCTGCAAATCCTTTAATTTATAGACATCAGTACAGTTCGAAGATTGTCAAAAATGGTTCAATGGCACGTGTTTAAATTTAACTATTTTGATACCTTCTAGAGAGATCGACCAAAAACCACTGAAGAGCCGAAAACGGCGATAATAAATGTAATAAGCTTAGTTTCAGATCGACCAACTGAAGCAGAGACTTCGGTTTGTAATATCCTGAAATGCCAAATATTTTACTTCATCTTTTACTTTCCCCCTTGTTCTGAAAATTTGAAATAAAAAATTTTTTCCGTTCAAACGATATTCCATTTTTTCATTATTGAGAATCTGTAAAGCACCCTTTGCAAGACTAATTCATGTACCCCTATGTTCAAAAGGGGTCGATTTTGATTCAGTGATACCTGATCTAATGTTTACAAAACAATTCAAAATGTTTGGACATATGTTTCAAATAGTTTATGTGACGGCGATTAGTTTAGCCTTTCGGTACTTGTTTACGTCATTCATTAATGGTTTATTAGAAGCATGTATGCTGGAAAACGACATTCCATTTGTGGATACGCATCTGGAGAGGGATGAGGAAGTTCTACTAGTACTGCTGTAAGAGTACCCCCGTCAAGAGGGACTGCTCGCTTTTGATGAAATGCGAGACTTGCTCTCGTATTATGAGCAATAGTTAAATCAACCTTCAGGCATCAAAAGTAGCTTCACCACCACTTTTGGTGTCAAAGCTCTCCACGTTCCAAAGGCTCTAGCACCACCTCTGCAGCTGCGAATACCAATCCTGTGTCTTTGGAAGATATCCCGAAGGATGAGGCAGCCAGCTTTGTTGAAAACAGTGAATCTGTCTTCATTGGCTCAATACTGAGCATCTCCATGAAGAATTTTCCACCATTGCCTCCATTAACACACTCATTATTCCCACTCATTGCCTGCCTATCATCTCCCACTACATCAAAGGTATCTAAGAATTCCATGCGAACCGGGATTACGATTCCATGTGACCGCCAATCAGCGGGAAGGAGATCAAAGACCAGGTGTCCTCGTAGAAACCATAGGCATCGGCATCACAGCAAGGCTGGCAAGATCACGTCCTCCGAGCATCAGAGATTTCAGCGGCTCTTCTCAGCGTTGTCATTCGTCCTCTCACAAGGCTTCCATGCCTTCAAGTCATCTCTTTGAACTTTTGATTCCTTTGCTTTCGTTTAAAGCAGACGGTTCTTTCAATATTTATCGCTTTGTATGCACTGGACATCCTCTTTCTACAAGAAGTGAATTTGATGGAGGCAGTGGTGGAAAATTCTCCATGGGATGTTCAATTGAAAAAATCTTCCTTTTCTTGAACAGATCTGAATGGCTCACCCATCGGGATGTCTTTCAATGACACTGGTAGTGGATTGGCATCTTCGTATCAGACTTGCCACGATCTTCACAGTCGATACTCCAGCGGCTATTTCAATTAATTAGGGTAGTAACCATCATCCTGAATCCATCCACGCAATGAACTACGTATGACTACGAATGCAGGATATATTGTTGGATATTTCGACATCAGGCGTTAGCCTCCGTCTGCTCAACGTGTATGCCTGGTGGGCTTTTACTGAAACAACTTCTGTGAAGTTAAACAACATCAGGCACGGCTAGCCACTGGATGGGAGAATCATCAGTGGCTCACGATCTTCACCCCGCTGGCTGCTGTGACCATCATACAGCAGTCGTTAATCCAGGTTCATCTAGGGACCCAACCCGTCGGCCTCAGGCCATACAAGCTCTGGATGGACGTATTGGATTAAAATAAATAAAAAATAAAAAAATAAATAAAAACAGGTAGGTAAAGGAACATTTTAGTGACATTGACATTGTTCTGTGCTCGTCTCTTCTTCTGATGATTGCTGGTGATTTTTACTGCTATCCAGATAACAACTTTTTATCTGAGTACGTCCATGATAACAACCTGGGTTCAGCTTCTATCAATAACCCATCATTTCATCAAGAGGCATCCAGCGTTGCCTGGGATAATTACAAATGTACGTAAACAGAACCTCCTGAAGAAGTTAAATAACTCAAATAAATAAGTAAAGAAGTTAAATAAGTTTTCAGTAATTCTACAATTTTCTGCTGTAGACGAAGCTCTCATTGTTCAGATGTTTTCGATGTCCGGATAACTTTGTCTTTTAGCTTCTCTCTAATCAATACTCGTTCTTTTCTTCAGTGGCATTTCGATAGATATGAATTATGTATCCTTGAACGACTATTAAAGACCACAATACAGCGTGCGTGTTGGTTTGAAGAATTAGGCTGATGTATCTTTTGTTATCGGTTATGTCGTAAACTGCTACCCGAGAACGACCGGCACCCTTATACACTGAGTGAGCATATTATTATGACCACCCTGTCGGTATCTCGTTGGGCCACCTTTTGCCTTTAATACTGCAGTGATTCCTCGTGGCATTGATTCCACGAGATGTTGGAAGGTGGTGGGAGGAATCTGACACCATGCGTGATGGATAGCACTGTCTAGTTGTGCTAGATTGGACGGTGGTGGATCCAGCCGTCTGATGGTTTTTTAGACTTCGTCCCACAAATGCTCAATTGGATGAGATCTGGGGATTGTGGGGGCCACCGAAGTAAGGTAATGTCCCCCTCATGTTCCTGGAACAACTCCTGCACAATACGAGCTATGTGGCATGGCGCATTGTCTTGCCGGAAGTAGCCATCTCCATTGGGGTACGACATCAACATGACAGGGTGGACTTAATCGGCGACGATACGGAGGTATGCTGTGCCATCCAGACGTTGTTCAACACGTATTAACGGACCCAACGCATGCCAGGAAAACATTCCGCAGACCATAACACTGCCCGCACCGGCCTGAAGGGTTGTACTCATGCATGCGGGGTCCATGCTTTCGTGCTTTTCCGCCAGATTCTCACGCGGCCGTCTGCATGATGTAACTGGAATCGTGACTCGTCAGACCACATGATTTGTTTCCACTGCTCGATAGTCCAGTCCTTGTGCTCCTGAGCGAATTGGAGTCGTTTCCGCTTGTTGGCTTCCGTATCCCATGCGGTGCAGTGTGCGGCGGACAGTGCATTCAGAGACCGTTCTGGAGGACCCCTGATTAAGGTCAGCAATGATTTGATGCACGGTTGCCCTTCTGTTATCCTTTACCAGTCGTGACAGTCTCCGTTCTGTCCGATCATCAACCATCCGCGAGCGGCCACAATGCGAACGTTCAGACCCCGTCTTCCGGCTAACCGTCTAGTCTTTAAATACTTTAACGATGGCTGCTCTTGAGCACTCCACGAATGCTGCTGTTTCGCTGATACTCGCTCCATAGCTCCGAGCACCTACAATCATCCCGCGTTCGAAGGTTGTTAAATCGCGTCGTTTACCCATAGTTGAAGAATGGAACACGTCTACTCTTGTCGACGACACTCAGCTTCCCTTTTTATATTGGTCAGGCCCGCTAGCAACATTGTGGCGAAGTCCGATCGCGTATTTGCATAAACATGTCAGGTGGTCATAATAATATGCTCATTCAGTGTATACCCAACCCATTAAAAGAGGAAGGGGAATCTGCCGTCGCGTCTTGAAGGTTCTATGTTGGTCAAGAGTTCAAAACTCAAACTTTCGTCAATCGTCTGAACATTTGTTAGGGAGCTAAAGAGAGAAACGTGTATCTCTTTGCCTCCTCGACAGAGACTCCCCTATCTATATCGTCTATTATACATATTTCCTACTCAGTTTCCCCAGCATTGATGTGGAAATGTCTGGCAACAATAACTTCGACGAAACGTCTCTCTTCGTCATATGCACATGAACATTTGTGTCTGTGTGCTCTCTAACCCCAACAGTCTGAGTGGTGTTGTTCACTATGTGGTAATCTGTTGATGCAATTTGCACTCTGCTCTCGATGTCTTGAAGCAATACTTTGGCATTATCACTTTGTGTGATCTAGCAATTGCCGTTTCCTCAGTTGAAACGCTTGCATCGTCGACGACCGCCTGGGAACTTCGATGACCACTTGGTTACTCACCACTTGCTCAGTTTCTCAATAGTCTATCAACTCTCCATTATCTCCAGTTACTGCTCATGTTATCTCAAGAAAATGTTAAATTCTAAGAACTATCAATTCTAAAGTAAATAAATAAATACAGACTGGAGATAACCTTTAGACATGATGTATTAATTTTTCTATCGAAAAATGGAAGGAAAAATTCTGCGACCTGGGTTCGAACCAGGAACTTCGACTATCATGGCCGATGCCTCTACCAGTTGGGCTATCGCAGACACCCGGACAACCCGCCTCCCATTGGCTTTCAACCTTTGACAACTTGGTTGTCTTTAAGTCACCTTGTGACACATTGGCTGTCCGGGTGTCTGCGATAGCCCAACTGGTAGAGGCATGATAGTCGAGGTTCCTGGTTCGAACCTAGGTCGCAGAATTTTTCCTTCCATTTTTCGATAGAAATATTAATATATCAATTCTAAGAAAAGCCCGAACAACAGGAATTCTATGCATTGTTACAAATTCAATTTTTTGTTTTATAATTCGCCGAGTTGGGATGGAATCTTCATTACATGACATAATGAACGTTATTTTGCATATTACTTTGGTTTGCACTGTTGGTCATTAGCTGTTTTTTGTTGGTCCGTGCATATCGTTGGTGAATGGCGCTTTGATAAACATTATTGATACAAACATGACGGGCCTATTGTTGTACAAACTTTGCCTTGCAATGTTGATCATGAGATAACTGCTATTAGTGCGACCTGCAATTATTTTGAATATCGATTATTATCGATAATTATTATTTTTTCGAAATCTAATGTAGACAGTGACATTCCTCTTGCTTTGAAGGTAAAGTGTGCAAAATTCATCAAGGTCAGAATAAACTGTAGATTTGTATAAGAAAGAAACCCACAAAACCACAAATAAACATTCTTCTTTATATATATATATATATATATATATATATATAGATTTATTAACATATTTGTATCGCTTTAGGATGGAACAAAAGAAAGAGACAAAGTTAATGTGATACTTTATTTGTGCTGAAAATTCAACCATTTAGCTTGTTGCTTTGATTGGAACAGTGCGGACATTTGCATTCCATAATTCTAAATCTCAGCTGGTCAGAAATTGATTCCAGGAGTTAATCGCATTGTCTGGGAAAATTTTCCTTAACTTAGCACAAACAATGGTGGAGGTATCAATTTGTATTTTTGCGACGTTCGATCCGAGACAGATTTTTTTTTAAATCAGACTGATAAGAAATGGTTCGGGTGTTTGTTGTCTCACAGTGCGGTATATAACTCTTTAAATTTGGCATTAACCAATATCGTGTGGAAAGTAGGAAGTCCGGCATTATTACAAGCATCGGTTAAAGAGGTGTTTCTGCCGAGCGATAAATCTATTGTTATGTAAAAATGATGTGTGAGGTCATGGATAATTAAAAGCAGAGTTTTTGCTAACATATTGTTCTTTTAATTTTGACAATTAATATATTAGCAATCCACCTATCACGTGTAAAATAGGTGGAGTGATGAAAACATTAGATTAAATAAGAATAATTTATTCATATTTCAAATAAATAGCAAGTCATCAAAGGCAAATAATCCACACTTGAATTTTACTCCAAGTTTTACCGTTTCAATATTAATTTATGTTTAATAATTTAATATTACATTTAGAGTTAACTTTATTAAGATTATTAAATTTAAATAATTATAATTAAAAAAGCTATTAAAACAACACATTAGCATGAAATATAATATTAAGTATTAAACTCGTGTGGATTACTTCCTTTGGTTGACTGTACAAAACTGATCATTTGTCAGTTGACTTAATATAGTATAAAATGTTACTTTATAAATATGAAATACAAAGTATGCAGATGTAGACGAAGAAAATTGCCTATAGGAAAAAAAAACATGGAACACACCACTGATGTAACGCTCCGGAGAAACCGCTACAAACCAGCATACCCTCGATGGCGAAATCACTTCGCTAAAGAAAATCCAAAGATTATTAGTCAGTATGCAATTCCTTAATCTTATCCACTAGTAGCATTTATATTAATTCCGACATTCCACAATGAAAAGTTATATTCAATCCAGGGACAATAAAAAAATATTAATAGCCAACTCTCGTTGTGAGGGACTACAATACGTAATGCTCTCGATTATTATTTTTTTATTTTTTTTTTATTTTTAAAAATTGCCACAATTTGTAATTTGCATGTCAAGTCCAAATAATCTCAATAATACGGACAAAAGATATCTCAACTATGAATTAAGAACAGTCAGTATTCGAGTAAGACTTTCAATATCTTATCTTGAGAACTATACGCCGAAAGTTCACACAAACTGCGTATAACTGCCCGATGCTCAATTACATACTCATATTTAATGATAATTTAGGCTGCTTAATATATTATCATTAATTGGCATAAGGACGACTATATTTGCTTGTAAATAGCCAATTAAACCCAGAGGGAAAATTCCCAAAACGACCCCTCTGCTTTGAACGAGTTCCGCTTCAAAACTTTAACTACATAGGCTTTCACTGTTCTCTAAGATAACCACTGACAACACGCGCACATAGTTATAGTCA
Source organism: Rhysida immarginata (assembly GCA_023313115.1). Classification (NCBI taxonomy): domain Eukaryota; kingdom Metazoa; phylum Arthropoda; class Chilopoda; order Scolopendromorpha; family Scolopendridae; genus Rhysida; species Rhysida immarginata. The sequence continues at coordinate 1,728,390 of JAHWFO010023044.1, read as the reverse complement.
AACCCATTGCAAAAACTAATATAAACTTCTTGTTGGGAAAATACAGCATTACCGTTTAGTACAAAGTCCGCTCTTGACTTACGGCCGTCTTCCTCACTGACGGGAATTAGTCCATTCTCTCGGGAAGGTAAGATAGTGCTCGCTTGAGAAGAAACGCCTATTAGGGATTCTCCTAATTTATGCGTGACGTCATGACGCATGCGCACTACACCTCAACCGAGTCAAAAGAACTTCCGGAAGATCTGAGTACTCACTAGTTGATACTCATCCCGTTGTATTCCACTATAAATCAGCACTTTAAATTTTTTAATTTTAAAAAGTTATATTCAGGCCTGGTTATATTAATACAGGGTGTTTCATAATTGGTATCCCGTCTTTAGGTCCAAATAACGGCTCAAGGGGAACAGGTGGGGGGTAAATGAATATTGATTATTTGGTTTTGATGTCCACTAATTCCGAATAAAAACATTTCGCGTCCCTGGAGGTGAAGGGGTAAATTTTGAAAATTTTAATTTTGTAGGGGTAGGAGTTAGACACCATGTGTTATTTAGAAAGTTGTAGAGCATCATGTAAAATGTGGGTTTAGCAAAAAACCCGGTGAAAAAATCTCATGCCCTGCCCCCTTTATCGAGTTGGTAAAGTGAAAGGTATGGCTAGCCAATGTGAACAAAAACCATACTTATTAGAAAACAGTAGGGCCTACATTTGGAAAATTAATGAGAATGAATGTGTCGTTACCCCGAAAAGCTAATAATACTGTTTTCTAATACATTTTCAAATGTACTGTTTTCTAATAAGTAATAAAGTTCTAATGAGTTTTTCTGTTTTTGTCTACATTAGCTAGCCATACCTTTCACTTTACCCACTCGATAAAGGGCAGGGGATGAGATTTTTTCACCGGGTTTTTTGCTAAACCCACATTTTACATGATGCTTTACAACTTTCTAAATAACACATGGGGTCTAACCCCTTCCCCTACAAAATTAAAATTTTCAAAATTTACCCCGTCACCCACAGGGACGCGAAATGATTTTATTCTGAATTAGGGGACATTAAAACCAAAAAATCAATATTCATTTTCCCCCAATCTGTTCTCCTTGAGTCGTTATTTGGACCTAAAGACGGGACACCAGTTATGAATCACCCTGTATTTTCATTTCCTCTTTAAGCGTGTTGAAATGCGTCATTCCTGCTATGATGTTAGATGCTGTATATGCTAGAGGACATGGTCTTCAACGCGCGTTTTTTTTTCTCCTGTTACTGATTAGATTTTCTTTACTGATTTTGATAGAGAAATTAGTCTTGGTGTAATCTTAATTCTGCTATATTTATAAAACAGTTTTTAACTCAATTTGGGTATATTTCTTTATTTTAAGTTATCAATTGACTGGTTTTCGTATAATTAATTTTATTGTTTGGAAAATTTAACGATTATTTTGTTATTGATGTACACATTTTAATATTAATATTAATACAGGATACAATTGAGGTATATGACTGATAGCTGAATTTAAAACATACATTTGTTTCTCAACTTTAGTGTAAACTTTTTAAATAAGGAAACTTTTTAAATAAGAAAATTACTTTATAATGAAAGTGGAAATATGGGTGAAACAATTTATAATAATAACAATTTTTTTGTAACTATTGACTAATGTAACAACAATTTTGATAAAACAACATCTTTGATAACATCAGAACTAAAAATTTCTTTACGATACGAATATGTAATTATTTTGTTTGAAAATTAGTTCTGTGCTGGAATCACTGATAGTTTATGGGTTATAAACTATATAAATACTTGCTTTCTTTATAAATACTTGCTTCAATTAACTCGAGAGGCTTTAAAACAACATACATCGTCAGTCTAGTGATATAATTTTTGTAGATGGCTGAAAAGAATTTAAAAATGGCACGAAAAAACATAGTCGGTGATGCATCGCTAACCAAGAAGTCCTCTTTCTTTGAAAGCCAGTGCGCATCGCACACTGGGGAATCGTACGAACACATCAGGTCTATGGAAAGCAATCAGACAGACACATACATGCATACACATGGAAACATTATACGAGTTGCACATAATAATATGTTATTCTGTGGTATTAGCATCGGGAATGAGATGCGAATACTCTGACACATAAAAGGAGAATTAGCATCGGGAAACTATGTGCTAGGCGGGGACACGCACCCGCTTCTGCTTCGAAACTTGTTACTTCATTTCGTGAAATGATCCATTCCATTATTTCATTTTTTTTTCCTTACGCAGATTGGCAGGTTTTTCGCTTTCATCTAATCCATGCAATATTAATCAATTCAGATATTTTAAGCGTTTCAGATCATCAATCTGTAAGCCATGGCTACACAGTCAGCTGTATTTAGTGGGAAAACGATAGCGGAAACTCGGACGGAAGCAGTCTTGACTCGGTTGGCCTCCAGAGCGCAGGCGCGCTGACGTCACGCATAAAATACGCGAAGGGTCAATACGGCTGCTGTCCACTGGAAAATATGAACAGAATTGATTAGCTGACGAATTATATATCTCCGTGGCGAAAATATTCTCGTATTCATAGTCGTTCCAAAGTTGCGTGGTAAATTCATCCGCAGTTACAGTCGCGCGCCCACGCTGGAGAACCTTCTCCTCCGCCCGACGATTTGAAGCCTTCCCAATTCTTTTCTGTTGCTCCGCTATCCTACGGTCCCGGCTTCTTTTCTTCTTTAACGGTATCCTTCGTACATCTCGCAGCTGAATTTTCGCATCCTAAGAGCCTTCTCTCCTCCTCTCTCCCTTCCTTCTTCCGTCAGATCACTAGCGCGTAAATAGAGGAATGGCATTGAATGGAACTTGGTTGTGCGCAAGGTCTGTAAATATTTCACTGATCATGGTTGTGCGCATGCGATTCCTTTGGTTGCAACTACGGTCTATAGATAGATATTCATGGTCATCGAGCTTCGGCCATTTTCCATTGTTTCGAGAAGCTAAGGAAAACAGATCGCGCCAGGTGCCGCATAGATCGCACTAAGGCCGACCGCAACCTGCGATAGAGATTTTCATTGAAACTGAATATGAAATTAAAGTTTCTATCTGCCGATAGGGCGGCGCTGCCGGCGCAGTTGGGCCGATTGTACATGCAGCGCCACTTTTCAATAGAGTTCCCGCCCTGCCGGGAGCTAGAAACTTAGGCTTCATTTTAACAATGGAGCTCGATGACCATGAATATCTATAGACCGTGCTTGCAACTAAAACATGATCGCACTGTGCCGAATTCATTGTTGAACTCATTACATTCCTTAGTGCGTAGATTTTTCCATGGACTTTAAATAAAGTTCACCTTACACCTCTCTTTAAAAAAGGGGATTATAAGGATATTCATAATTATAGATTCATAAGTAAAAGATCTTTCATGTCCCGTATATTTGAAAAAAACAGTCTTTTTTTAAACTAACATGGGAATCCCTCGAACATGTATGTCACAGATTTCCACCAAATGGAAATACGTTACTCATCTGAAGCGACTACAGATGCTTGCAAAATTAGAAAGAGCGAAATTTTGTTTCTTTCAAAATAAACCGCGAAAACAAAAAAATTTGAACATACACAGTCATACAAGGAGCCCATCGTTAAAGCGGGATGTGTGTAATAATGCGCTTAACGGAACTGCTTTCTTCCACTACTCACTAATAAGCACGAATCCACTTCACATGAAATCAATGGAAGTAGACAGCAGCAGACGAAATATGAATGGATTCTCAAGTTTCTAAACAAACTTAGTTTTAAAAAATAGATTATTACAATTAGCTAACTGCCTTCCAGAAAAAAATGTCTATAGTAATTAATAACCATTTACTTAATTTATTTATTTCATTTTATTAAGTAACTACCAGAGGTACCCGGCGTTGCCCGGGATAATTACACTTGTAGTTAAACAGAACAATCTCAAAAAATTAAGTTAGAACTCCCAATTGCTTAAATAATACGGATGGTTGATTCAGAAAAAATGAGACGACTTTAAACGCCGCGTATGACCTTGACGGAATGTAATTTGCATGACTCGTCCACTATTCATGGGGATTAGCTTTGTATACACTTGTTGCTGTTATTTGGGACATTTCGTGTTGAAACATGGCTTCCAAAATCACAGTTTTTTGGGAAGGGTATATGTTTGGCCTTTCCGACGCTAACTTCAGTCTTTCGTGCATTGTGGAATTGTGCAAACGAAATGGTATTGTGGTATCCAAAGCTACTGTGGGTCGAATAATCAAAAAGAACAAATTGCGACCATCTAATGAACGTCGACGAGCAGAGAAGCAGACCAAAACAAGCCCCAGCCAACACGCCCAGCTTAGTTGGTGCGAGAAATCCGGTCTGAAGTGCTGAAAGAAAATCCCCACACACAGAAGTCTAGACCAAAGGAAAAGTATTTCACAGGCAACAGTCTCCAAAATAATTCATGACAATCTTGGGCTGGAACGACGTCATAAAGCGCAAAAGTTTGGATCCACATGGACAAGGCATCAAGCCACACAGCCAAGTCATCTGTGGCATACTACAGGAAGATGGAACAGGAGACGGGCATACGAGTTATTCCCTTCTCTCATGTGCCTGTAAAATCTCCTGACGCATCACCGATGGATTTCTGTGGTTTTGGTTGATGGGCCGTTGATGGGCTATGGAAAGTGTGTCAGCAAGTGTGGAACGAACTTCCCATGGAGTCCCTCAAACTCAGCCTACTTCAGTGGAAATTATGGTGCCGGGCGATAGTCCAACAACGTGGCTCTCACATCGATCACAACCGATGGTGGCGCCATGTTATTACACCATCGTAACAGAACTGCAAAGTCGTTTCATTTTATCTGAATCAACCCTCCGTAACTCAATCAAGACAACACAGAGTAATAGGACTATCCATTCTAAGAAAAATATGAAAAAAGGAATTCTAGGTGACATATGGAGACTTGATCTAAACTCTTCTTGACTTGCCTGATCACTGCGGAACATAACCATATACTTTAGACTCAAGTATTTCTTGCCCTTGACGTAGAAGCTCTTAAACCCTCTTGCTCTATTAGAAACTCCCGTTGTTCAGATGTTTCAAATGCCCGTATAGCTTTTTCTGTTTCAGTTGCAGAGTTTTTCTGACCAATACTCGTTCTTTCTCTATCCTTTCCAGACATAAAAATTTTTGCCAATCGTCTGGACGTTAGATAGGGAGCTCAAGGGAGACAAACGTGACTCCTTTGCCTTCTCAATAGACGCTGCCTTACGTTTCGCAGCGTTTGTGTGTCTGTCTGTCTGTCTGTCCGTCCGTCCGTCTGTATGTCCGACGATTTCTCGAGAATGCTTTAACTTTTTCAAGTTCTTTTTTCGCTGTTCGATAGAGACCCTTCCTGAGCTCACCTGATTAGTTTGTCGTCGAAATCGGTCTAACAGTCACGTGACTATTGACACCCAAACCCCCCCATTAAATTTTTTTATTGGCAATATAGGGCATGTAATATGTCATTCGAACGAGAATGATGAGCACAAGATGAATATGTCATTCTTTTCGATTTTCGAAATGCTACGTCCGAGAAAATGACCCCCAAAAAGTACTTCAATGATCCCTTATTATGAGCTTTAGCTAAAGCTATATATAAGAATACAAGCTTAATCAGTACCTTTATGTGCACGGCCAGCCATCGTTTGCACGAAAACATGAAAATGGAAGAACTTAACTGCGATATATCAACTTTTGATGGGCTCTCGTGGAACCCTTCAAGCACGTGCACTAATGATAAGAATATGAACTTAGGGCATGTAATATATCAATCGAATCCTACTGACGAGTCATAAGTGAATATAATGTTACTTTTTGTTTATCATTTAAGCATTGTTGATGGCAGCTTGGAGCACGTGCCTGTTATGAAGATTTCTTGATGCACGTGCTCATTTCATTTTAAAATTCAGTGCTGTTAGGCCTATTGTTAAATGTGTTGATTAATGTTAGGGCGATTGTTAAAAATGGCTAA
>JAHWFO010023044.1:1711901-1722374 GCA_023313115.1 Rhysida immarginata | reverse complement strand
AAATGGCTAATTAATGTTAGGCCTATAGTTAAAAATGGCTAATTAATGTTAGGCCTACAGTTAAAATGACTATATAATGTTAGGCCTACAGTTAAAATGACTAAATAATGTTAGGCCTATTGTGAAAAATGGCTAATTTATGTTAGACCTATAGTTAAAAATGACTAATTAATATTAGGCCTATTGTTAAAATAGCTAATTGAAGTTAGGCCTATATTTAAAAGTGGTGTGAATGCGTTTTGAATCAAAGATATTTCCACTGTTTATTTAAACCACGTGCAAGTAAACGTGAGATATTTAAATTTAAAATTATATCTGCGTCACAGCTAAAGCTCCTTGGAATGCTTAAAAGATTTTTCCCGGCGGTGCCTTGAAACAATGATTTTTCTCTCCTGACATTTATGGTAACTTTGATCTAGCAGTGGAAAGAACATAGGCCCAGTAGTTTAAAACATTTAACATTAGACGTGCGAGAATTTCATTTCTCATTTCGCGCGTTTGGAAAGATTCGTTTGAGCGCTGCAATCGAATACGTAAATTTACATGCAGTTTTCGCCATTGCTCTATATAAAAATATTATTGTATATAATACTAAACAACAAACTTTTATAGTCTACTTTTCAGCATATTTGAAAATCGTTTTACGAGTTATATTCTTGTTAAAGTTCTGTCACTGCATCATCATTTTATGCTCATTATTAATAATTCTTGGAAACGAACATTCAGTCATCGCATTATCAGCATCTCAGTTTCCAAAATATACACATTCCCACAGAATATAGTCAAAATTTATTGTTTTGAAATGTTTGGATCTGATGTGCTGCCGAATAAGCTAGGTGATAACCCCGGCATGGCTCGGACTTTTTTTTTTTTTGATTAAATTTTGCAATATCTTAAAAATAAACACATGAAAACGCTTAGAATTAAAACAGCAAAAATTGTTAATGAAAATTCGAAAAAAAATTTATAAAGGCTCACAATGGATGGACCTCTCCAAGGATGCCACTGCTAGTCTAAATAATTTCTTACTCACGTAATCTTACTTTAGATGTACACTTGATGTTGATGCAACTCCCACTCTTCTCTCGATGTCTTGAAGCAAAACTTGGCCATTTTTGTATTATAGCGGTCGTCGATTCTTCTATGTACTTGCTTACCATTTGCTCAATATAGCACGGAGCTAAAAGAGAGATTCCTCTGTCGTCTATCCACTCTTTCTCAATAGTCTGTAAACTCTCAATTATCTCCAGTAACTGATCATTTTTAAAGATTTTCAAGATATTGCTAAGTACTAAGAACTCTCTTTTCTAAGAAAAGCCTGAATAATAGGAATTCTATACATTGTTACAAATTGAAACTTATCTATATTGCACAAACTTTGCCTTGCATTGTTAGTAACGAGATATATTTTGGCATTGTTAGTCATCAGATATATATTGTTGGTCCGTGCAGAGTGTTTCTGAATTGCGTGCTGATACCATTGTTGATATCTGTTGTTGTACAAACTTTGCTTTGCATTGTTGGTCATGAGATATTTCTCATTAATATGTCTTGCCATAACCATGGATATCGATTTTTTATCAATAATTATTATTTTTTCGAAATCTGAGGTAGACAGTGACCTTCCTCATGCTTTGAAGGTCATGAATGCGAAGATTTATCAAGATCGGAATAAAACTGTAGATTTGTATAAAAAACAAAGAACCAAACCCACAAACAAACAAACATCCTTCTTTATATATATAGAATGAAGATTCGGTAATCTTCATAAAATTTCTGTCATGGCGGTGTATTCGCCTGGTGGGGTATTCGCCTTCGTACGCAACGTCGAGTGATACATTGCGTTGGTGAGGGGTATGTATCGCAGTGCTTTATAATTTTAAATAAAAACAGTATTCATGGAGGCTTACCTCTTCTTACAAATTATTTCGAGACGAATAATTGTACAGCAAAATTAAGGTGATCTAACTGCAATTCTTTGTCGATCGTCACTAACGATTTTGCTTGTTTTCTTACCGCCATATTTGTTGAACTCTGCATTTCCGGAGCACTCCCCTGCCGTACAACGCTATCGCTTGCACGGTGTGCTTGCGCGCAAAAAAAGGCTATGTGGGATTCCCTTGTAAGTAATTTACTGATGAATTACTTACCTGAACCTCAACACGGGGTTAATGAATAAAAGATCTACATTAACGAACTATTTAACATTGATTCAAAATATTAACGATACTTTCTATTGACTTATCAATTTAAAATCGATTTCCTCTTTTATTCTGGATTTATTAAGTACCGAAAGTGCTTTATGTTATTAGTGTGGGGAAACGTGTCTGTCTGTTTGTCTGTCCGTCCGTAACTCTAACTCCTCCGAGGCTATGAAAGATTTTCAAAATCTGTTTTCGTCAGTCATTGATATGGTTCATGGCATGAATCAATCACAAATATTATCTAAATCGGTTCAATAGCACGTGCACAAATGATACTTTCGCGACCCCACCTAGCAATTTTCAATGGAGAGATATATTAAGTAATATATCAAACAAATCGTAATGACGAGATAGAAGCGGATATAAATTACTATTTTCGCCAATTGATAAATATGGTTCCGGGAATGAATCATTTTGAAAATGGTTGTAACCAAAACCATTTTCAAAATGGTTGCACGTGCTCTAATGATATCCTTATGACCCCCTCAAATATTTTCAATGAGAAGATATGGCATGTAATATATCAAACAAATTGGGATGATGTATTATGAATGAATATAACGTAAAATTAATGATAGTCGAAATTGGTTTCAAGGAACCTGGTTTAGTGGAACCATTATGGTTCATTGGAACTTTGTTGTGCTAAGATATGGCATTTAATATATCAAACGACTTGGAATGATGTGTCATAAATGAATACAATTTAAAATTAATGATAATTCAAATTGGTTCAAAAGTACGTGGTTAAATGGTATCAAAAATAGGGCATTGTTATTCGTAATTCTACCAATAATAAGCCATAAATTTGCCCTAACTATGATGATGTCACAATGTATTACTTTTCATCGCAGAGGCCTCCACGGTGGTTACGACTAGGCACCGCAGAGGCCTCTCGGTGGTTACGACTAGGCACCGCAGAGGCCTCTCGGTGGTTACGACTAGGCACCTATGTCCTATGTATAGCGTTTTTTATTTAGCTTGACAGATATCCAAACTAGTGGCGTACGACGGAATGCTTGGATGCATTGGTGTTTGACGCGGTACCAAGCATAAATCCGCTCCTTTAAAGTTGAAAAGGCCTTGAATGGGGGCACCCCTACTTGTAGTGCTCGTGCCAGGTGCACAAAAATCTTTTGTTGCGCAGACATCGATTTAACTGATGTACAAGTGTGTGTTAATTTCATAATTCCTTAATTGGTCCATTTGTTGTTTCACACTTCAGCTGACCAATAACACCCTGAAAACAGCTACCATAATTTTATTATAAATTTGTTCTAATTTACTGTGGCGTTTCTTATATATATCGACAATTGTATTCCCTTTATTTGTTTATATGGAGCCATTTCTACTATTTATTTCATGTGTGATATTTTGTTTTAAGGAAGGATTTTGGCTATTGTTCAAACTTTGTTGCACTCTGTTATATCATCCACAGCAACAGGACGGGAAGAGCACAACAAATTGCAGCGCAGTTCAATGAGGGAGCATCCAAACCTATTTCGGAGCACACGGTGCAGCGCACCTTGCACCGAGCTGGATTTAACAACAGGCGGCCAGTACGGGTACCGTCGCTGTCACCGCAAAATAGGAAATCGCACCTGCTATTGGCACACAGGCATCGCCGCTGGACACTGGATGAGTGGAAGAAGGTCGCCTGGTCCGACGAAACGCGATTCCTACTTTATCATGCGGACGGCAGACTGCGCATCTGGCGCAGACAGCACGAGGCCATGGACCCATCATCTCAGCAAACAACCGTACAGGCGGGTGGAGGAGGAGTGCTGGTCTGAGGTGTCTTCTCTTAAAACACACTGGGTCCTCTGATATCCGTAGATACATCCCTGATTGCGACACATTACCTGAACACTGTTGCCGATCAGGTGCACCCGTTCATGATGACTGTGTTCCCTGGTAGTAACGGACAGTTTCAGCAGGAAAATGCTCCCTGTCACCGTGCTCGAATGGTCTCGGTCTTGTTCACTGGTTCGAGAAACAAGACACCGGCCTTCCACCTGCTTCAGTGGCCAGCTCGGTCGCCTGATCTCAACCCGATCAAGCATTTATGGGATAAAGCGGAGAGAACCATCCGACGCTTTCCCACACTACCGTCCAACCTGCACCAATTACGGGACGCTGTGATGTCAGCCTGGGCTGCTATTCCTCCGCAACGGTTTCAATACCTAGTTGAATCCATGCCAGCATGTATTCAGGGAGCTCTCGCCGCTAAAGGGAGCGCAACACGCTATTAGCGGGGTTGTTCAGTGTATATTCATTGCGTATTGCTGCACATGCATAATCTCTTTAATTATTGCTTGATTGGAAGCTCTTAATAGATCTTTTCCCTGTTTTGTCATTAAAGAATATATTTCCGAGGTACCGCGACGGTCTTGACCGCACTAGTACGGCATAAATGGACATTCGACAAGAGTATTGACCTCTAAGCAGCTGTGTTGTTCCAAAACCCCCTGGAGACGTACGTGAAGCCCATGGACACTTGGTATGACTAGTTATATAGGGCTCAACTAACCCAGGATACAAGTGTAGGAGCAGAGATTAGCCAATTTCCGAGTAGAGTGGTTCCCATAATCTGTAACTCTTGATTTTTTTCTACATTAAATATATTTAAATACTAACGCCTGACTTTAACACTTGTAATCTGAACAAACTGACACGAATCCAGGATCATTACTAGTGTGACGCCAGGAGTAAGTGGCGTTCATGCTCCGAAAGATTTCACATGGAAAATAGGAAAAGCGTAAGACAAGGATTATTTTTTTATTCCTAGACTTTAGAGCACAGGTTTTATATTCTACAGAAGTAGTAAATTATTGAGCAAATACTTTTATTAGTATACAGCGAAAAACTGATGAAAGAAATGATGCTTTATATAAAATGTCTTAAAAATGAATCACGCTTTCAGTCCGTGGTGCAATGAACTACAGGACGGAGTGTGTTCCAAATAATCGGGTCATGCAATTTCAATTATTAGAATATATACAGGTGAGTCTGAAACCCTGTCACAAACTTTTAGGGGAGGTAGTATGGATGATTCTAAGCAAAAAAGTTCATATGAACAAGGGTCCGAATTTGAACGATAACTGAGATATAAACAGAAATAAAAATGCCGCCACTATTGAGTATTGAGTCCTGGTGATGAAAAAGTGCCAAAACGCAAATTGGAAAATATCAGCCCACTAGCGAAAATGGCTAGCAATGCAGTTCAGGCGATGAAAGTTTCAGTAATATTTGCGTAAATCGTCCCTATATGCAAAACCAATGTGGGAGCTTTAATTTTTATTTATTTATTTATTTAAAGATGAGTACAGTAAGGCAATAGACCCCTAATAGGGACCGGTATGGTCTAAAAAGACCGACAAGTTAGGTACCTGTGAGCGCCCAGATACAATCTACAAATACAACCATAGGGCAAAAATATAGGGGTTAGTAAACAATAAATAAGAACTCCATATAAAAGGAGAAAAAATAAAATTAAAATTTTAAGAAATTAAGCAATTAAGAATTGAAACGACTGAGCGAAGGCACCAAAAAAAACTCATAAACAATTAAACAAAAATAATGAATCAGTATGATCATGGAAATAGAATAAAATAATACTGAAACATCTAATTACTGCGTGAGAAACAATTAAGCCTAGTTAAATATAAAAAATGTACATTCCCGATAGATATTACAAATACCATGAAATAATCACGTAACGAAATCGATAAATAACTAGCTTACAAAAAATTTGGGTGTATTAATTTAAGGACACCTAGCAGATCCTGGGGGTCTAGGCTGAACTCATCGACAAGCTGTCGATCTCGACAAAATCTAACCGTCGAAAATTGGCATATTACGCATTTAAACACAAGTTTGCACACGTATGGCTAGATAATATATACTGATATACACATATTTACACATAATTTTACTCATTTATCCATGTATACATATAAATACATACATAAACACATGCCTGTAGACACACTCTATTATTATTTTCACAGTTCAAGTTTCGTAGCACAAGAGAGTACTTCATGTATGTAAATATTTTAAAACAAGTTTTTGTTAATATTTTTAGAAAATGTGTATTCTTGAGCTATGTGTATTTAGCCTGCAGGCCGGAAACGAAGGAAAAATGATTTTAATAAGAAATCTGTTGCTAAATTCTGAAATAACGATCGCCAAGCGCATAGTCGACTGCTCTTGAATTGTAGACAAGAATGTGCAGAGTCGACTGCTCTTAAGGCAGTTGTCGATGGTCAAAGTCTACACTAGTAAATTGACGGTGTAGAGTCTGTACACTGTAGACTCTGTAGACAAGTAGACAAGTCTACACTATAGACTCTGTAGACAGTGTAGACAAGTCGTGTTCATGCTAGCTCGAATCGACAACTGCGTCATTAACCACGTGACCATCAACACTTGTCGACAGTCGACTGCTTGTCGATGAGCTCAGCCTAGACCCCCTGATATGAACTTAAATCGACTAGCTAGGAAACCTGATGATAAATTAACACTGATAATCAATTATTTGAAATTAGGGAATGTAAATACTGTATAATAAGAAATAAAGACCGTAGATTGGATCTGAATAAGAGATATTGGCTAGGCAATTTTTAACAACTTGGGAAACCTTTGATAAGAAAGAATAGCTCGTATTTCGGTAGATAGGTATGACCAACACTTGATCCCAATAAATGATATATGAGTACAGCGTCGCCGGTAGCTGAGCTTGGTGGCCGGCAGACGAATGTCACTGGCGAACCGAGTAAAATAATTATGGTTATCTTTATTATGGACTATAGTTATAGGAGTAGATATATGAACCGAGTTCAAGGTTTTATACAGAAAAGTATATAATTGTATGAAAAATATTTGAAATATGGTTAAAATGTTGCATATCCAGAAATAGTGGGATACTGAGTAAGATTTAGGAAAGCCTAGTAAGGTTCGAAGGAACCATTTCTGCAGTTTGAAGAGACGAGACATATTTGAACAAGTAGTAGATCCCCAAAAGATGATACAGAAGCAAAAAGATGAGTGTATCCAAGAATAATACAAAAGTAAAAGAATATTGCGAGGTAAATAATGCAGTCTAGAAATCAGACCTTGTTTCTTATTTAGCTAAGTTAACAAAACATCTATGTGCAAATCCCAAGTAAGATCATGAGTAATAGTGAGGCCAAGGTACCTAAATGATGTAACGAATGATATTGGATTATTATCGTAAAAAGTCGATAGCGTGTGTGGGATATTGCGTTCATTACGCTGATAAAATAGCAATGCATTAGTTTTTTAATATTGACAACCAGAGAGTTAGCATTGTACCACAATTTTAATTTATTTAGCGCGTCATTAAGGTAGGATAGTAGTTCCGGAATAGCGCTCTCCTAGATAAAAGGTTAACATCATCAGCATATAAAAGAACAGTAAAGGAAGGAATTGAAGAAAAATTCGTAGGGAGATCATTGATGAACAGATTGAAAAGTAATGGAGAAAGTATCGAATCTTGGGGCACTCCAAAGTTTCTAGTTAATATAGCCGAGGATATACCTAAGAAAGTTATGTAATAACATCTGTCCGAAAGAAAACTAGATAACCGTGATAAGGGTAGACCACGGATATTATAAAAATTGGAAAGCTTATATAAAAGAAGTTGAATAGGTAAGGAATCAAATGCCTTAGTGAAATCGATGAAGACAGCTGCCACAAACCTATTAGAAGCCATCTCAGAGGAAGCAGATTCAACAAGTTCAAAGCAAGCTGTCTCCACGTTTCTTTTGGGAACAAACCCATTCTGGTAAGGTCTAATAAGACCATAGTTATGTACAAATTGAGATAGATGTATGAAAAAAAGTTTTTCAAATATCTTGGCTAACACTGAAAGTGAAGTAACTGGACGATAATTGGAGAATAGTTCATGGGATCACCCTTTTTAAAAATAGGCGTGACCCTAGCTAACTTGAGAGAGGTGGGGTAAATGCCGGTGGGGTAAATGAGTGGTTGAAAATTCGGGCAAGCGGCTGTGCTATTGCAAACCGTGTGCTAATTACGATATCTGACCGAAAGTCTAGTGAATCAGGAATAGGGGAAGACTTTAATTGAAAAATAACATCACAAAACTCTTCCACCGTAGTTGGAACAGCGAAAATCTCGGGAATAGAGCTAGGATATTATAATAAGGATAGCTAACACTCGTACTATGAAAAGATATATTAGTCGGGGGGAAGAAGGGTTTGGATAAAGTCGGTTAAAGACGATGTAGTAATTTGTTCCGGCTGACAGAAAGGGGAGAAAGAAAGATTGGAACCACACGAAAGATTTTTCAATAAATTCCACTAATCTTTATTGGAATGAAGACGTGAGAATAATAACTTAAAGTAATTTGATTTAGATTTATTAATTTGCTTCTTAACAAAATTAGAAAATTGTTTAAAAGTTTTAAGGGAAATAGAGGAAGGATTATGACGAGACTTCCTATGAAAATAGTTTTTCGTTTTAATTAATAATAAGATCTGATGAATATCCCAAGGCTTATGAATAGTAATGGAACCTTTATCTATGCGAGATGAACGGCAAAGTGGAAGGTGTCGACTGTACCCGATTCGAAAATGTGACACAAAGGTGTCCAATAATTGATTAGTATCATTACAGGGAGAAAATATTATATTACAATCTGTTAAAAAAGGAAGATTGGAAAAATAGGAATCAATGGCAGAATAAGTATGAGTATAAGAAGAAAATACAGGTAAAAGACCAGAACGAGTTAGGGGATCAAGAAGAAGATTAGGAGATGGAGAGGGTTTGCTAAAATCTATATTAAAATCTCCAATTAAGATTATTGATTTACCCGACCTTTACAATTCTAGGAGGATAATAGCCAAGTGCGTATAGAAAGTTGGAAAATGTCCTAGTGGTGGACGATAAACAGCTATAATAACTGTCCTATTATTAATAACAGTGACCAGAGTCTCGAAATTGCTGGTAACCTGACTAAATTGGGACATAGTAGACAAGGTCAAGGAATTAGAGTAATAAATACATAACCCATCTCCACGTTTATGAGTACGATTAACGAAAATACTCCTAAAGTTAGGGGTGGTGGGAATATCACAAGAATCGTGACACCATGTCTCGGAAAATATTAAAACCTTAGGAACCATTGAGATATTTTTTTAAGTTCGCCAGTGTAGTAGAAAAGTTTGCCTTAATACTTCTAATATTTAGATAGTATACGGAAAGGCATTGCTCAACCTTAATCGTAGGGGTATTATTTAAAAGAGAATTAAAGTTATCAATAGACATAGGAGGGGGAAAAGCTGTCATTGTAATAACCAAAGACTAATAACTTAGTAACCAAACGTAAATAAGAAAAATAAAAAACAAAGTAAAACAAATGTAATAAATAAAAAATAAAAAAAATCAAAACTATTTGGAAAGTATAAGATTTAAAAATAAAACTGGCAATAAAATAAAAAAAATATAAACAAAGTGAAACAAGTATAATAAATTAAAAATCAAAACAAGTTTGAGAGAGTAAGGTTTAGAAATAAAACTGACAAAAACTAGAAATGAAATTAAATTAGATAATGCTAAAGTAATTAAAAATAGAATACAATAACAGCGAAAATAATCCGTCGTAAAAGCATTTAGACTAGGACAGACTAAAATCCTATCAATTTAGAGCCAAGAAGTTAGACAATTAAAATTTTATAGTCTTTTAGAAGGTTTCTCAGCATGAAAAGCACGAAAAATATAATTTCTCATTTCATTTGTAAATATATTCAAAATTGTATTAGTCATTTATTAATAAATATTTTTTAATAAAAACTCTCACAATGTCTGTGCAATATTTTCCCCAGAAAATTTTATCAGGTGGGTCGAAAGATGAAATAGCCGGGTGGACAACAATTAAAAACAAATAAACACTATGAGGTGTTGTACAGCTTTACGTGTATTCAGCTGGGCGGTCACCAAAATCAGCCGAGCGGCGCGCCCCTTCAAAAGGGCCTGGAGAGAACCCTGTTTGTGTTTCTAATATACAGGGTCTTTATAATTAAAGTTACATTTTGACATGGCCATAAAAAAACTACTGGACCAAAAGCTACAATACTCGGCAATATTATACTAGAGGGCATGGAAAGTTCATACCCACCAAATTAAAAATTTCTTCAATAGGTCACCACCAGCATGAAATGGCGCTCTATACAATATTCGTATATGAAATTAGACACGAAGACACAGATTAACAAGTCTTTAATCGTTA
>JAHWFO010023044.1:1659938-1705281 GCA_023313115.1 Rhysida immarginata | reverse complement strand
GCCAATTTTTGCTTCAAGACATCGAAAGAAGAAAGGAAATTGCAACACATCAAGTGTACATCTAAAGTAAGATTACGTGAGTAAAAAAAATTATTTAGACTAGAAGGCATCCTTGGAGGGGTCCATCCATTGTGAGCCTTTAAAAATTTTTTTTTCGATAAATCAAGTCCCTGTATATCACCTAGAATGGATTTTTTCAGTGAAGAGGTAAATTCCTGTCTTTCGGATTTTTCTTAGAATGGATAGTCCCTTCGCTCTATATTGTAGTGATTGAATTATTATTTAACCAATTTGGAGATTTAATTTAGCTTTTTGAGGTTGTTCTGTTTACCTACAAGCGTAATTATCCCGGGCAACGCCGGGTCCTCTGCTAGTACACAATACATGTACTTTGATATATGCCATAATCTTCGGCTATGCTTCATTTGATCAACCCCTTGTATTATGTCAAAATACGTCACACCTTTAAAATTATATCTGCTGAAGCCTAGAATTTTGGACTGCGCAGCCAGAAGAAGTACATGGTGGCCAAAAAAATCACTCTTTAATATCATTTCATTAGATGTTGCCCTAAAATCACTCTTTATACCAGGATTGTTTAACAGAGACATGTTTGGACTGCGCAGCCGCGAAAGTATCGCCTAGGCAACGGAAAGTACTAGTGACGGGTCTGTCACACATGTTAGCTGCTTGCTTCTTTCTAAGAGTTGTGATTAAATTAGAAGATGGCGTTCATGGTAAACAGTCCGTCCTTAAATAATTGGCATGCTGTTATTGACTTTTGGCCGCTGAAGGGCGCCAGCCAACATCAATGCTGATCGATATGCAGACACCTTACAATACTAGCATCAAGAATAAACGTCACTGGAAACTCACAAACTGTGTTATCCTTCTATATGATAATGCGTGCCCTCAGGTAGCGCGAAAGATTCAAGGTCTGCTCGCTCGTACATATTAAAAGTCTTAGAACATCCGCCTTACCCTCAATTTGTCCCCGTGGGATTTCTATATCTTTGGCCATCTAAAACATTCAGTAATAGAACGGCGGTTCAATTCCGATGCTGACATAGAGTTTGCTGTTACGCAATGGTTCCACCAACAACCGCTGGAATTTTATCAGATGGAAATCTCACATTAGTGCACCAATGGGACTCATGCTTTAATGTTCATGGAGATTTCTTTTAAATTCTTTGAATAAAAATTGGATTTCAGCCTCTAAACGTGTTTCTATTGAACAATCCTCGTACATATTACATATTGTCGATACGAATCATGACTTTATCATTTCAAAATTTCGTGGAAGAGATATGTTTATATAAATTACGAGCTATAGATTATTTATTGAAATCAATTATTCAATATCCATATCTCCTTTATTGCCTTGCCTATATGCACCTACAAGTTTCTGTTCCCTCACTTGTTAAGAGAGATAAGTTTGTGATAAGAGAGATACTTGATTAAGTCTAATTACGATATAGACATTATCAATAAATCATTATCTCTTGATGATAAAGATAATTTAAATTACTTTTCTGTTTTTTTAACTGCATTTAATTTGGCGCTTGCTAAATAATAAAATTTTTTATTTATTATTATTTCTTTTCTGCATTTCAGGTGATAAGCATAGTGCTCTCTTACTCTGTTATTCTTATACAGTTTGGGACATCCTCTCCAGAAATGAACCAATGATTATTAACGACTTCCGATATGAAATTTATCAAAGAAACTCGAAAATTCTACAAATTTTCTTTGCATCTATTTTTTTTCTTTGCTTCTTATATTTCATAGAGGGGCTAATGTGACATTTATCAAAGATAGCTTAATACAAAAATGTATAAGTAATGTTTATATTCTAACAAATATTATTTATATTTATTTATGCCCTCCTTTAATTTCAATCCTGAGATTCAATTCTAATAGCAATATTTAACCGCAAATTCACATATAGCATCCATATGTCAAACAGATAAATTTGTGCGCGTGTTGTCAATTCTCTCATTTAATCTTCTTTCTTAATCAGCCATATACTTGAGTGACAAAGAAACATTTATGATACGAGATATGCAGAAGATTAATTCTATTAAGCAGACTATCTGCAGGTATTAATCTCAATTTAAAAATAAAGGAGAAAATTTTCTCTTCTATATAAAACCCATGTTCCATAAGTTTATACAATATTTAAAAGTACATGACAATCTCTAAACTTTTGAAGCTTGCCTAATTCACTATTCAGCCCGGAGAGAATCCACTATTATAACAGGTTTGTATTAACTATTATATATCAAATTAATTACTATGTAATTAAACAGTATGTTTGTAGCAAAATTAAAATTCAGTATAAAATTATTTAAAATTCATAGTTTTTCAAAAGGAAAAAAACGTACTTTTCAATATTTTTAATTCTTATGTAATATAACACTTTCAAATCCGTTTGCCTTGACCTATGGTTTTCAAAGAGGGCATTTGAATTGCAACGCCTTCTTTTATAGAATCGGATTTAATTGCTTTGAGTTTTTTAGGAAATCGTCAGGAATTAAAGGTAAATTAAGAAAGTAATATTACCTAAATATAGTTCTTAAATACTATAAAAGTTGAGATAATGTTCAGAAACTTAAGTGAAAATTTGCAGTAATTAAAAATATTAGATTGTAGAGCAACTTGTAAATTTTTAACCAATAAATAAATGAAAATATAATTAAATATTTTGAATCTATTATATGTGCATCTTTAATTTAGATTTTCTACCCTTATCATAAAACATAATTTATTGACTGCAATTAATTTTTATCTGTAGATAAAAAAAATCTAGTGGTAATAGCAAGAGTCATATTTAAGTATAAATGTTAATTTTAGCATGAGAATTAGAGTTTGTATTAAATGTTTAATTTTTTTGTATTAAATGGAATGCAGTATAATCAGCTTAAATCATAGTGTCAGGAACCATGAAAACAGTTGACTTATCAGGAATTTTACTTAAATGACTTTCCCAAAACGAGGCTGGATTAAATCCCATATGATTATTGATGTATTACAGTATTTAAATAAAACGGGAAACTAACCATAGTCTAGCTTTATTTATCACATGGAAAAATTTTTTGCTGAAAAAAGAAGAAATTTTTCTCTTTTTAAAATTTTTAAATACAGGGTGAACACAAATGATTTGTACCGGTTTAATGATTGTATTGTATGCGTATTATTTGACATATCATCACGAAATTTTGCAAATACATAGAGCAACTCGTCACGTTATTTTTATAAAAATGCCCGGTAGACGTATGTTTCCGCCTAGGGCCGTTAGACGGCTACAGTCGCAAGATTGATGGATCGGTCGAGTCAGAAATGATGAGCAAAAAGCTGCTTTCATAGGAAGAAGTTGCATTTTGTTTCTAAGTTTGGTTTTAACTACAGGGTGATTCAGTCAATTTCTGACCATTTCACCCGAATGACGTGCATAAGGGATTAACAATTGAAAGAATATGAGCGCCATATCGAATTTCTAAATAGTTGGAGTTTGTATTGTTGCAACGGCGCTGCATGAAAATCGTATTGTTGAAAAATGGCGCCGCTTTATCAACAGAGCAGAAATGCAAGGTTGTCGAATGGTATTTCGAGACAAAATCACCTGTAACCGTGCAAAGAAAGTTCCGGAAGGAGTATAAGTGTCGAGACGCACCAGGCAGGCAAGCAATCATGGATTTTGTCGAGCAATTTCGTGCCACTGGATGTGTTAAAGGCAAGAAAAAAGGCGGGAGCGAAGCTCGTATTAGAACAGCCGAAGTTGTCGAAAATGTTCGCACAAGGTTGGTCGATTCCCCTACCAAAAAATCTGTTCGCCGCCTATCCATTGAAGTAGGGCTGTCGTATACCACGACGTGGCGAATTTTGAGAAAGGATTTACACCTGTTCCTGTTATAAGATCCATGTTTGAAGCGACAACAATTTGCGATAGAGTTTGGAGCAGAAATGGAAGCCAGTCAGGACATTGTGGACAACCTGTGAGTGTCAGATGAGGCCTTCTTCCATCTGTCAGGTGACGTTAATAAACACAACGTTCGTTTTTGGGGTTCCCAGAACCCTCATGAGATCCATAAGTCACCTCTTCATCAACGAAAGGTTATGGCTTGGTGCGCGATTTCCAAAAGAGGCAGCATTGGTCCGTTCTTTTTTGAGGGCCCGTAACGTCACAGGCTTATCTTAACATGTTGGAAACCTTCTTCATCCCCGAGCTGCGAAGAAGGCGTATACCGCTTCGACATCAATGGTTTCAACAGGATGAGGCTAGGCCTCACAACACTAATGAAGTGCTAGACTTTCTCAAACAGAAATTCGGAAATCGTGTCATTTCAAACAGGTTTCCAGATCGATTCGGGGGTGGCTTTCTTTGGCCCCCTACGAGTCCTGACCTAAACCCATGTAATTTTTATCTCTGGGGGTTCCTTAAAGACAGTGTGTTCACTACAGCACCAAGAATCCTAGACCAGCTGCGACAAAGCATCGTCGACTGCTGCACCCTTGTGGATGCAGAAATCCTGGAGGAATAATCAGTTCTTTTAAATTTTTCAAACTATTCTCTACTGAAAAACAGTTAATATTCTTCAGTATACAGGGTGGGCCAAAAAAAACTCGCCACTGAAAATTTCTAAGACTAATGGAAACGTTCCACAAAGGAGTGAGCGATTCTAGAAGGAAGAATGCTACCATTAATTAAGGCAGGCGTTCCATTTAACGCAATTTTTTTGGGCCTGCCTTAATTAATTCTTCCTTTTAGAATCGCTCACTCATTTGTGGACCGTTTTCATTGGACTTAGAAAGCTTCAGTGGCGTGTTTTTTTTTTTTTTTTTGGCCCACCCTGTATAAGTTTTCTGGCAAACGTTGCTTAAAGTCTATAAAGGCACAATAAAAAATGCTATGATCTCTGGCGAATAGTTTTTTTCTTCTGTAGCAGTTATATTTTTCTTTATTGTCATCTCAGGTACTTTTCTCTCAAACCTGACCAGATGTCGCCACCAGTCTTAGTCAGTCCAGATTAGCAGACATCACTGACTTACAGTTATGTCGTTTCTATGATCCGTCATTGGTAATTAATTATTGATAGAAAAATATTTTTTCATTGATCATGATAAATATTATAATAAATTTCATGTCAAGCGCAAGCACAACACTACCTCCCTCCTGACAAAACCGGACACTTGGATAATTAACTGGCTGCACCCACCGCCATTTTGAAAGGACAAAAAAAAAAGTTTTTACCCCCTGGGCAACAATAACATATTAGCAACTGAACCGCGTGATGGGTAATGATGTGCTCTCTTTAATTGGTAGTTCATATTTCTAAGAACAGAATCAAATACTGATTCAACCAATAATATACAAAATCTCTACTTTACAGATAAATAAATTTTAATGCTAAAATATGCTAAATACATTTTTAACAATGTTATTTTACCTGCTAAATGCTAGTTTCGAAATTTTCCTCTAAGTGTGTAGAAAAAATGTTAGATCTAGCATTAAAAATGCTAAATTCGTTTAATGAAAACTCCAAAATTTTATCCTTTGTTACTAATTATATGTTTTATTATCAATTAAAATGTATAATATATTATTTTGTACTGTTCCAATTTGTCTGCATCTCCCGGGGACCAAACTCGTCGGTCGTTTGGCCATACTGGCCTCGGGCAGATACTATTGTATTTACTTACCAAATAAACAAATAAAATAAATAAAAAATAAATAAATAAATAAATAAAAATTGGCAATACTGCTGCTAAGGCTTCCACGCTTACCATCTTGTGAAGGACTTAGTGTTCGTGCTGCTGTTACTAGCTGATCTGCCATTACCGGGTTCGTATCACTGAACTTTGGCTTAAATTGACAGGACATGCTTCATTGAGAATAAGATGAACTCGAAAGATCTGTAGAGTCACTAAAGGGGCAAAAAACCTGGTAATATCAGGTATTATGAATAACCTAGTCTGAATAACGATTTGCCCAACTGGTGCTAAACTGTTATTGGCAGCGCCATATTTCGCCGGGCCTATTGGAGATGAACATGTTATTATCAATGTCTCCCCCCCCCCATGCCCTAAATTTAAAGCCATGCCCTAAATTTAAAGCCATATCCTCCAAATTTAAAGCCATTAGGTCACCCCACTAAAAAGCTCCGAATAGGGATACTTTAATTTGAATCACCCTACGTTTAAATAAGTACGAGGCCTGTCCGAAAAGTATCCGGATTGAGGCTACAAAAAAAAGGTAGAACTCTCTGCACCTTTTTCCTATCCGGATCGTGCCGTATTTCTTTTCTCGTCAAATGGTGTGAAAACATTAAGCAACGACATTGCAACAATTTTTTTTTAGAAATTAGTTAAGGCATCGTTATCCAACGATATAAGGGTTTTAGCATCATCATATTACGAGTGTATAATAAGAGGAGGAGCATAAATTTTTCAAATACAATGGCTGCTAAAATCCTAGGCCTTTTCGTTCAAAAGTTATAGTCCACGGGCCCCTGTCAGGGCTTCAGAGGCCTATATCAGTTTCCTTGTATATTGTCTATGCTTTTTTAGTAACGCACTGTAAAAATACAAAACTTCAGGTTCTTAGGCCTTTTCGTTCAAAAGTTATAGCTTGGTTTGTATTTGGAGCCTCAAAACCCCTGCCGAGGCCTCAGAGGACTCTATCAGTTTTTGTGTGTAATAGCTAAAATTTTAAGCAACACATCATAAATATAAAAGATATCTTGTTTCTGGACTTCTGGTTTAAAATTAATAGCTTGATTTAAGATTGAAACCTCATGGGTTCTGCCAAGAGACTTATATAATTTTAATATACAAGGTCTTTATAATAAAAGTTTCATTTTGACATGGCCATAAAAAAAAAACTGCTGGACCAAAAGCTATAATACTTGGTAATATTATACAAGAGGGCATGGCAAGTTCATACCCACCAAAAAAAATTAGTTCAAAAGGTCACCACCAGCATGGAATGGCGCTCTATGAAATATTCGTATACAAAATTAGACACGAAGACACAGGTTAACAAGTCTTTAATCGTTACTAAAAATTAGTTACACGTTGAATATTGCCTCCACCATTTACTGAAAGCAGGTTACACCGGATTACTGCGTTCTCAACTGTAGATCGTAGCATATCAGGATGAATGTTGCACACCTGTCGGCGTATCGCATCTTTCAGTTCCGCCAAATTCCTGACGTTATCACCATTAACAGTGGCTTTGAGGTAACCCCAGAGCCAGAAGTCACAGGAGTTGATATCTGGTGACCGGGATGGTCAAGAAAGGGGGAAGTTTCGGCCTATAATTCGTTCTTGTGTGAAATGTTGCTGAAGTAACTGTTTGACACGTGTACCAAATCTTCTTAGCATCGACGCCATGCGAGCAGCAGTAACAGTGCATGTCACGAGTCCATCTCTCGACTGCTCTTCAAAAAAATACGGTCCAATTATGACACTGGCTGTCATACCACACAACACGGTAACTTTAGGAGAATGCAATGGAATTTGGTGGAGAACATGAGGGGGACTGGTGGCCCAAATCCTGCAGTTATGGGTGTTGACATCCCCATTCAGGTAAAAATGGGCCTCGTCCATCCATAAAATGTTCCATGGCCAATGCTCGTCCACCTCCATCCGTGCAAGGAATTCCAATGCGAAGGTTTCTCTATGAGGAAGATCTTTAGGTTCGAGTTGTTGGATAAGGTGGATTTTGTATGGTTAGTACCGCAGCACTTTACGTACGATCTAGTCCATTCGACGTGCAACAGCACTTACGCTGCACGCCTCTTGTGATGTTTCCATTTTTGCTTCCTCTACGGCTACTGAAACAGCCTCCACGGTTGCCTCAGAGACGGGTTTCCTTCCTCGGCCAGGTGCTACAGAGAGCACAAACTGACTTGAAAGTGGCACATCTATGAAGTGAAAGTTGGACCGAGAAACGGTCTAAACTGAAAGCCGTTTCTGACAAGAAAATCTCGGAAAACTCCGTAACACAAGCTGCTCACTGACCCAGGGCAAACCGTGGGCTAAGCTTCCCAAAAGGTGAAAATTTAGGCTAAGTGCCTCAAGCCATTGTAAATGCTACGAAGTCGACGGGGCCAGGACCAAGGCCAGACTGACTAAGGAGCGAAGTCGACGAGGCCAGACTGCTTAAGGAGCGAAATCGACGAGGCCAGGACCGAGGCCAGAATAACTAACTCAACTGAAAAACGACAGCAGCAAAAAAGGGAAAGAACGCACGCGACACGGACGAGCGCGACGAACGCGACATTAGCTAAACGCCAACAATGACAAAGAAAAGGGGATAAAAATTACAACAATCGCATTGGCAAAAAAATTGAAAATTATTAGGATAAAGCTAATAAAAATTCTGAAGCTAAAAAAATATTTTGACAAAAAAATAAAAAATTAAGCTAAGGGTAAAAAAAAAAATTAAGCTCCACTTAAAGAGCGAGCAGAGGTACAAAAAGGTACGCTACAATACATACATACGTTTGTATCGTCCTTAATAGAATTTATGCTAAACCCCTAAAAATCAGTAAAACCTGAGGAGATTGCGTGATACAGTTCGACGGAAACGGCCAACAATGTGGGCTTCTGGAGATTGGATGCAGCATTAGGACAAAGCTCCAGCACACGCAGTGCATATCCTGCAGCAATTCTTGACAAAACACCACATTGCTTAGGTCAGGCAGCCTCCTTACTCCCCTGACCTAGCTCCGTGCGACTTTTTCACATTTCCGAAGATCAAGAAAGCGCTCAAAAGAAAAAGATATGAGGATATGGACGTGAAACACAAAATTCAACGGCGGAGCTCTTGGCCATCCCAAAGGAGGCATTCCGTACTTGTTTCGATCAACGGTAGCAATGCTGGGCTAAATGCGTTGCTGCAGATGGTGCGTATTTTGAAGGTGAGCTCAAATCATTTATGTGAGATCGAATTGTATTTTTTAGCCTCAATCCGGATACTTTCCGGACAGACGTCGTATATGCGTTTGTCTTCTGGGGATTATTCAGTTAAGTTCCAGTAATCCATGCTTTTGGTGTGAGTTCGAGATCGAAACTTTTCCAATCAGTCTTGATTGCTACTCTGTCAAAAACTGAAAAAATCGTTAATTATCGGTGTTCGTTGCTTGCTTTCCCATATAATGTTCCAGCTTTAAGCAGTTTTCCTCGAGTCATTTCTTCGTACACAATTTTCTTGGGGAACGCGCTATTTTCTTGTTGCAGGCTCGTGATGTTCGTTCAAGAACTTCGGTTTGGAGAGGGCCAAGAGAGAACCACATATATTCATCGTCAAAAAAAAAAGGTTGCACCCAGAAGGATTCATAAGATTGAAAAGATATTTGAAATGAAATTAGAACTCACCAGCAACAACAAATGATTAAACAATGAGCGTGGGTATGAAAAAATTTATTGGTCAAAATCCAAAATCATTACAACTCTTAATAGAATAATACACTGTACTGGAAACTGGATGCCAAAAATGGCGAATGCGTACACCTTCTATATAATGCTTTAAATTTGAGTTTATTATTGGTAAAAATACGATTAATAATGGCATTTTTGTGTGTTTTAACAATAAATGACGTTTCAGTGCGCAGGTTTTCTTTATCTAGGTGGTGATGTCCCGGGGCGGAAAAGTCAGCTGACCATAGTCACAACCACTAAGAAACAAGACCACATGTTCCTCGGTGATTGTGCCATAATAGGCCGAGCAACAATCTAACCACTGTTCCAGATTGGACCCCGGCTGGCAGATTATGTTGCAGATTGGACCCCCTTAGGTGGAAGACTGTGTCTCCTGAGGCTTCAGATAGGGAAACGGTCTCTCTCTCTATTCGTTGCATATGCTCCGAATGCAGTCACAGAGTACCCAGTTTTTCTAGATGAAGTTGATGCTGCTCTTAGCAGGAGAGGGAGTGCAGATTCTGTCATCCTGATGGGCGACTTCAATGCACACGTAGGGGCTGATGACCAAACGTGGAGGGGCGTGATTGGGAGGAATGGTGACCCCGATTTAAATGCGAATGGGAGGTGCTTGTTGGATCTCTGTTGCAACAATGGACTTTCCATCACAAACACCTTCTTCCAGCACAGGGATGTCCATAAGTATACCTGGTACAGGGATGCAATGGACCAGAAGTCACTGATTGATTTTGTAATTGTTTCAGCTGACTTATTCCGATCAGTGTTGGATACTCGTGTGAGAAGAGGGGCAGAACTATCAACTGATCACCACCTTGTTGTCTGCACTTTGCGGTTCTCTGAATCCATGCCAACCAAGCGAAATACTAGGTCAGACAAACTTGGCGCATCAAATGGGAGGCACTGGAGGATAGAGCTGTAAGGAAGACCTTTGCAGATAGCATATCTTCAAGTTTCAAAGAACTACCCAGTGATCGTGGTACTGTTGAAGAGGAGTGGCAGTTGTTTAAAACTGCTGTGATTACTTCGGCTGCTTTGTGCTGTGGTCGTAAGCGGCTGAGTGTGGCGCAGGGCGGTGAGAAAAGGACTGCATGGTGGAACGGTGAAGTCCAAGAAGCTGTCAAGGCAAAGAAGGAAGCTTATTTGCTATGGCTTGCAAATAAGTCAACTTCGAGTCGAGTGCGGTACACTGAGGCGCGAAAAGCAGCAGCAAAGACAGTATCAACAGCTAAAGCCAAGGCCTGGGAGAAGTTCGGGGAGAAATTGGAGGCAGACTATGGTTCGGCAAACAAGGTGTTCTGGCAGACCGTGCGCCGCCTCCGTGGAAAGAAGTCTCTTTCATCACAAACTATTAAGAGTTCAGATGGGAGGCTTCTGAAAACGGAGGAGAGCGTATTGCATAGGTGGAAGGAATACTTTGCATCTCTTCTTAATCCGGTGACAACAACAACTGAGGCATACGAGGTGCACCTTGGAGCGGAGAATAGTCACGGTAGTATCACTGAAACAGAAGTCAGATGGGCAATTAAGTCCCTGAAGACTGGCAAAGCTGCAGGTGATGATGAAATCCGGTCCGAGATGTTAAAGGCCTTAAATCAGGATGGTATCCTGTGGCTGACTCGAGTGTGTCAGGTTGCTTGGATATCTGGACAGGCCCCTAGGCAATGGCAGACAGGAATTGTGATCCCTATCTTCAAAAAGGGAGATCAGAGAGATTGCAACAACTATCGAGGCATCTCTTTGCTCAGCATTCCTGGGAAAGTGTACGCTAAGTGTCTGGAGAAGAGAAGTCGGGAAATAGTCGACTCCAAACTGTCGGGGGAGCAGTGTGGTTTCAGACCTGGCCGAAGCACGACGGATCACATCTTTGCTCTAAGGCAAATCTTTGAGAAATCCTGGGAGTATGCAAAAGAGGTCTACGCTTGCTTTGTGGACCTCGAAAAAGCATATGACAGGGTTCCTCGGGAGAAGCTCTGGCAAGTGTTGCAAGAGTATGGAGTGGATGGGCAATTACTGGTTGCTATCATGTCTCTGTACGAAAGCTCTGAGATGTGTGTCCGGATAAATGGCATTAAGTCAAGACCGTTCACCGTGGGTGTTGGACTCCGCCAAGGGTGCGTACTGTCGCCCATCTTGTTCATTATCTTTATGGACTGGATAGACAGGGGCAGCCGAGGCGATGAGCGTGTTTGTGTGGGCGACTGCCTGGTGGAGAGGTTGCTCTTTGCGGACGACCTTGTCCTGCTTGGGTCTTCTCGCACGAAACTTCAGCATGCACTAGACCGGTTTGCAGCCAAATGTGAAGAAGCTGGGATGAAGATCAGTGTGGCTAAAACCGAAGTTCTGGTTCTTTCAAGACAGCCTGCTCAGTGCACTCTCCATGTTAGGGGAGCCTCATTGAGACAGGTGGAGAAGTTCAAGTATCTCGGGATTGCATTCACGAGTGATGGACGGCAGGAGAAAGAATTGGATGCTCGGATCGGTGCAGCAAGCTGTGTCAGACGTGAACTGTGGCGATCCGTGGTAACGAAACGAGAGCTGGGTAACAAAGCCAAGCTCTCCGTCTTCAAATCTATCTTTGTCCCCATTCTCACCTATGGTCATGAGGCTTGGGTAATGACCGAAAGAGTGCGATCGCGGGTACAAGCGACCGAAATGAGATTCCTGAGAGGTGTGGCAGGTGTTACCCTACTAGATAGAGTGTACAGCAGCACAATAAGGGAATCTTTAGGTGTTGAGCCGCTACTTCTCCGCATTGAGAGATCTCAGTTGCGCTGGTATGGCCACGTGATACGGATGCCGCAAACTAGTCTTCCTAGGCAGTTGTTATTTTCCAAGCCGGTGGGTAAGAGACCAAGGGGTCGGCCTAGAACCAGGTGGCTAGACTACATGGAGAATCTGGGTTCGAGTCGCTTGGATATTACCAGGGAGGACATGCGCCTGATGGCGGAAGATCGCGATCGCTGGAGATCCTCCATAGGGCTGCTGCCCCCGCGACCCTAACGGATAAGCGGGTTTGAAAAGTAAGTAAGTAAACAATCTAACCTTCATTGTTTTCATCTTGGATTTTAATAATCACTTTTTTGTTCATTTGTTGGAAACAATGCAGTTTGGATTGTTTCTCGACCTACTTTTCCGCGCAGGAACGTGACAACACAACACCACATAGACAGAAGGCCTCTGCGATGAAACGTAATACATTGTTATATCATCATATTAAGGACATTGTTATTCGTATTTCTACCAATAATAAGCCATAAATTTGCCCTAACTATGATGATGTAACATGGTATTACTTTTCATCGCAAAGGCCTTCTCTCTCGGTGGTATATCATTAGTCGACCAAATTTATGGCTAACTAGAAGCGAACCCACCCGTTTGTATAATCGGGAAATAACCCATTGTTAGATTTTTTCTTTGTTGTAACAACGTCCACCGTCGCTGATTTTATATAAATGATTATTGGTAGAAATAGGATTAACAATGGTCGAATAATGATGATGTAACAATGTATGACTTTTCAGTTATCAGGCCTTCTGTCTAGATTGTATTGTTCATCCAGCCCAGAGATCCTTAATACTAACGAGCAGTGGCGGCTCGTAGCTAAAATTTCTGGGGGTGCTGCGTCAGAAAATTGTAATTTTTTCACGAACTAGGGAATAGCTAGTGACATTAAGCTTAAGGATCATGCAATATACAAGTATAAGAATAGTATTAAAGAAAAAAAGACACATTATATTAAATTTTATCGATATCGAAAGTGAAACTGGGGGTGCTGCAGTGCCGCAGTGCCTATGGACAAGCCGCCACTGCTAACGAAATACGACAACCATTGTTGTTTGATGTAATGCGCAGATTTGTTTGCGCATATGTAGTTTATCCTTCTACACCAGATGGCAGCCTCATTTATGACGTCATGCACATGTCATTTATTCCTGGATAGGCTTATAAATGCAAGCTGAATTTAAAAATGGCCAGAAATCAACGATGTGCCACGAGATACTGTTTACACAACATGCTTTGTATTGTTCAAAGTCTATCAGCACAAAAACACTAAATTCTTAAAAAAGAATTCTACATTTAATGTAGTGGATATCTGTTTTCATTTTAAAAATTTGTTGGTTTCTTTTTAATTTTCAATTTAAAATATTCAAAATGTAAAAATGAAGTTAAATTATTTCAGAGAT
Source organism: Rhysida immarginata (assembly GCA_023313115.1). Lineage (NCBI taxonomy): Eukaryota > Metazoa > Arthropoda > Chilopoda > Scolopendromorpha > Scolopendridae > Rhysida > Rhysida immarginata. Next base: position 1,691,653 of record JAHWFO010023044.1, on the reverse strand, counting down.
TTTCATATTTTACTTATATATGATAAAAACTATAATCAATAATAACTTTATATTATTTTAAGTTTATAAAATAATTTCACCATTAATTTTATTATTTCTCTGTATACGTGTATTATATAATTACACTTCCATTTCTAAAATGAATATGCTTGTAAATAATGTGCATTTATTAATTTTTAATTGCATTTTATTTATTTATTTATTATTTATTAATACGAGGGTTGGGGCATAAGTCATGGCAACTATTTTTTTTCTCATAGCTAAGGGATGGTATCACAAAATGTCATATGTCTCGAGGAAACCGTTCATTCATAGTATATTTCCACAACACCAGATGTCTCTGTGATTTCCTTTTGTTGCATTGAGAACAATGTTAAAATTTGACATACTCTAAAATTTGTATTGATAACCAAGATAAGATATAGCAAGTAGTAAATCAAACAATTCGAAATGACAACAAGTCAGGCAACCGAAATGCCCAGAACCGATAGGATTTTAAAGCATGCTAAGCAAGGCGTACTTCTAAGGGAAATGTATAGTTCAAACTGAATAAAACTACTTGAAAAGTTAAATGGTTAAACAATGATCGCAGATATGCAACAGAATTATAGAGCCTGGCACGAAAGAAAAAGGAAACTGGCGCATGTGTAAAAAAACTCGTTCAACAAATCAGAAACGGACTGGAAACGGGGTATTATTAATCCTGGCATCAGTAGTAAGTAATGTTCCGATTCCTGTCCGAATTTTCTATAGATTAGAACATATAGGAATCTTTTAATTTGTAAACATTCCTATTTAATGAAATCAGAGTTAATTGTTGAAGCGTTGTGTGTAAGGGTCAGTTCTTTCTTCATAAACTATTGCCAAGGCTTTTCTGCGTAAGCAAGTACCACTGACAGAATGATTAGCTACTAGCTGTTGTTGAAATTTGCCTAACGCAAACTAACTATTGATAATATAAGGTACAAGTAATTACATATTGAAAGTTACCAATGGTTTCATAATGGTATCCTTAAAACATGAATCATGAAACCAAATTAGATTATCTTTAATTTTACGTTATATTCATTCATGACATATCATTTCAAGTCGTTTGATATATTGCATGCCATATTTCAGCTTTGAAAGTTCCAACAAACCATAATGGGTCCACTAAACCAGCTGCCTTGGTACCAATTTCGACTATCATTAATTATACGTTATTTTCTTTCATGAGACATCATTTTCACTCGTTTGATATATTACATGCCATATTTTAGCATTGACTGTTCCAATGAACCATAACGGTTCCACGAAACCAGGTGCGTTTGAACCAATTTCGAGTATCATTAATTTTACGTTTTATTCATTCATGGCACATCATTCCAAGTCATTTGATATACTACATGCCATATTTTAGCATTGAAAGTATCGAATGAACGACAATGTTCCATTAAACATTATACCAATGTACCAATTTCGACTATCATTAATTTTAGGATATATTCATTCATTATACGTCATTCCAAGTTGTTTGATATATTACATGCCAAATCTGAACATTGAAAGTTTTCACTGAACCATACCGGTTCCATGAAACCACATACCATTGAACATATGTCTACTCTCATTATTTTTACGTTAATACTCAATTATGACATGTTATTTCAAGCTGTTTGATATAATACATGCCATATGTTATCATTGAAATTTTTCAGTGGACCAAAATGGTACCACTAAACCACATACCCTTGAACCAGTTCTGATATTGACCATCAAGGAAGTCGATCACGTGTCTTCACTTAATTCACAAGCTTTTTCTCCGCTTTAGCTTTAGAATACCAAAGGGAGAACGGCATTTGGCAATGCACAGGCCATTTATAAATGGAATTGTATAGTAAAAAACGTGGTCCCCTATATTATTTTTGACCTTTTGAACCGGAAGTAGTTCACCGATTTTTTCCACCAACAAACTCAGTCTTCCGATTTCCCTAAGTTGTCGAATGGCGAAAACGAAAGTCGAAAATTCGGAAGCATTTGAAAGCTAGAGCACCAAAAGACAGACGGACAGACAGACGGACGCACATTGTGAAAATATAAGTACCTATCAGTCCTAATATAAGAGCGAATATAAGGTTTTTATGAACGTTTTCTCCCATGCATGTTCAATCGAGTTCTTATCTGGAGATCTTGCTGACCCACTCGATGCGTTGAATATCCTAACTTTGCAGAAAGTCCTTCACCATCAGAACTCTGTCGGGACATGCATTATCATCCATAAGAATAAAATCTGGACCCATGGCACCTCTGCATCCTCTAACATGACCTTCTAGTGAAATTGTTTCAGTAGTACTGGTTTAATGATACCATTGTGGTACCACTGGAAATTTCCAAAGCTAATTACATCATGTAATATATCAAATGACTCGTAATGACCTGTCAGGAACGAATATATAAGAGTAATTGCAATGTTTGAAGATGGTACATGTTTGATTCAATGATTCATGTTCTAATGACACAATTATGGGGCCATTGAAAAATTTCAATGCTAAAATATGTCATGTAATATATCAGAGAACTTGGAAATCGTTGTCCGGATTTTGTATTGGGCATTTCTCATATCGACTGAAGATGTTAGCACATCACCCGTATGTGTGATCTGTTTCATCAAACTTCAACACTCTATATCGTTGCTCTGGTTTTCGTGTATTGAGGAAGATGCACTTCTGGAGCTCTCTCCAAGGTTAAGATGACACAATCGATGCATGCTAATACTTGATACCATTTCATTATTTTCATGCAAATCTTAAGCAGTTTATGAGACAGGTTATTTTCTCACGCCGTATTTCTTCAAGTGTATCTCTAATTCCTGTTGCAAGCTCATTCGGCTCCGAATTTGATACGTATTTAGCAAAATAATACGGAATCTCCTCATTTGATCCGTAGGGTCGAATATCCATGTTACCTCGTCATAGCCTGAGATGTGTGAGATTGTAGTTGTTAACCTATCGATCTTCATGGCGTCGCTTCAACAGGTACATTCGTCCACCATTGTTAATTATTCAATGTTCCATTTACTAACCCCTAGGATGAGCGCGAGTTGTAACCGATGGCACCCCGCATTATGACGTTGGATCAGTGTATCATTGACGGATGCACTGTTGTGTAGGCATAATCTGCTCTCATCACTGAAGGCGACATACCTCCATGCAGCTGGTCAGTCACCTCTTTTCCGACATCACTGTAACTGTACAGATTGGTAGTTCTACTGCAGTCCGGATGCAAATGGTTCTTCTAGATACAGTTGGTCCAACTCTTGCCCTTTGTTTCTATTGTGGATGCTGTGCGGGTGGTCAATGCATGAGTGGGCATAACCAGATGTAAGTTTGTAAGTACCTTCTGTAGGCTATTCCTCCAGAAACATTAACTCAAGAGTAGGCCGCAATTTACGATAAGGCCATCCAGCCTCTCGGAGTCCCACAATCCGACCTCTGTCAAACTCCGTCATTTGCTGCACAGGAGTACGGCTGCGTGTGCGAGGCATGGCACGTGTTAAGACTACTCTTTCTGTTACAATACAAATAGGAGATTGATGATTTTATGTAAATTAGGGATGAACCATTCTTCCAGTGGAGGCATTTTTGGGACACCTTGTACATGGATACTGTGCACATATCGTTTAAAATTAAATTATATATTGTGTGCAACGCACTATGTTCTTGTGCAATTTCTACGCATCATGTAACGTAGATTGATGATGTCTTACGTTACATGATGACTGAACTAATGTTTTCGAATGGTTTGACCTATTAGTCCAGGCTTTTTCATGACAAATGTAGAGGTTTTCATTCTTCATACTCTACCAAAAAAAGTATCTTATACGTACATGTACAGTATATGCAATCTCCTTCTCCATGTTCTGATTATATCTGTTATCATGTATTGTAAGGCATCATTAAAACTTCGTTCGTAAATTAAAAAAACCCTCTTTTTAACAACGTGAAAAATTGGTCAAGCAACAATCCAACCATCAAACGAAAAGACTCTTGATTGTTAAAATCTAATATGAAATGGGATGTAAATTAAATAAAAAGAAGTTTTAACCCTGTTAAGGTTACGAATTTTAAAAATTTTTATACAGGACTAAATTGTCACCGGAAATGAATCAGGGTAGTTATTAATCATTAGAATAGATATCTAATTGTATTGAGGATGCTGTAGTTTATGCAATTTTTGAGGTGCTATCCAAGATCTCCGAGAATTTTCTTGTAAAAAGCAGAAAACTTACCTTACATCTTAATTTCCACTGACTAAATTTGGAGTCGTTTGAATAACGTAAAGTAAGCGAAAAATTGATTGAAATATTTGACCCAAAAAGAAAAGTCAAGTTGAATAAAAACGTTGTAATACTGTAATAATAAAAGGTTTTTTTTTTCAAACCACGCTTTTTTTATGTTTTATTATAATATCTCTTCAAGCCGGCGTCATTTATACAGGGTGTAAATTTTAAGTTGACAAAGCAGAATAACTCGAAAAATAAGCTTCACACGAAAAAATGCGTAGAATCCAAAGTTGATTATTTTCGAGGGGGCATCTGCTGGTGCTAAAATTAGCCCACCCCCCCCGGCCCCTGGGGGTGGGGCGGGGGGCAACTTTAAAATTTCAAATGGGAACCCCTATTTTTTATTGCAGATTCAGGTCCTACATAAAAAACTACGTACATTTTGTCTGAAACATTTTTTTTATTTTTGGTAGATGGCGCTGTAATTCAAGAAAATCCATTTTCTCATTTTTGCGTGGAAATGGTTACGGAGAAATAAAAAATACTTATTTACTTCGTAAATTTTGCCGCAAAGTTATTATTTTATTATTTTTTGCCGCGGATTAGGATAATTTTGTTTTGTTTCGTGGTCATGAGGCCACACAACTTTATAATTATCAAACAAATCAACTGATTAGCTAACTAACTAACCGAACATCCTACGTACTAACGAGTGAACTCATTAACTAACAGAGTAAAAAAGTAAAAGACTGTGTAAAGATGAAGTTATTCCCGTTTAAGATTTGGTGGTCCTTAAAAGGACCGATTGTTTTCGTTTTATTTTTTCTTATTTGCAAATACTTGCAAGTAAATGAATTTCGGGGTGCTTGTATTTCCAGTGAGTCCCCTCGCCTCTCACTTTCGGCCTGCTTGTTGTCCTTAAATCCCTTGCATCTCGCCGTTTTATGAAATTAAATGTTCAAATTGATGACCTCCAACTTCGATGCATTTATTGACTCGTTTTGTAAATTCCTGAACACATCTTGATAACATGTCTGGTGTAATTGCAGCGCAAGCATCTCTTATTCTTTGAATCATGTTTTCGCGAGTGGTTGGCGTTTCCTTATAAACGATATCTTTGAGGTAACCCCATAAGAAAAAATCTGGCGATGTAAGGTCAGGCGATCTGGCTGGCCAATTCACAGGACCTTCCCTGCCGATCCAGCGACCATGGTAAAGTCGATGTAGTACTTCGCGCGCTACTAATGAATAATGCGCTGGACAACCATCATGTTGAAACCACATGTGTTGTCGAAGTTCAATACTCAGGTCTTCAAGTAGATCTGGTAGTTCATTTTCAAGTAGGTTACGATATTTGTTGCCATTCAAATTACCGTCTATAAAATATGGACCGATAAGTTTATCGCCAATTATCCCACACCAAACATTAATTGACCAAGGTCGCTGATGGTTGACTTCTCGAATCCAGTGTGGGTTCTGTTCACTCCAGTAATGCATGTTATGTCGATTAACTTCCCCGTGGTTTGTGAATGTTGACTCATCGGAGAAAAGAACTCGTGCAAAAAAATGTTGGTTTGTTTGCATCTGCTGAAGTGCCCAGTGACAAAACGTTAGACGGTTTTGGTGGTCATTGCCACGTAGTTCCTGATGCATAGATACATGATATGGATGAAATTTGTGGAGCTTCAGCATTTTCCAAACACTCATATGTGAAATTCCTGATTGCCTTGATATTTCTCTTGTGCTCGCATGTGGATTATGAGCCACAGCAGCTAGGACTGACACTTGATTGTTTTCTCCACAAACAGTAGCTGCACGGGTTCTTTTTTTCTGGTTCACACTACCTTCCGCAGTAAATTGTTTAATAACTCGAACAAAAGAAGACCGTGATCGCGTTTGGCCAGGAAAACGCTGAGCATAAAGCGCGACTGCATTATCAAAATTTCTCCCACTTTCTCCATAAATGTACACCATCTCAATTTTTTCTTCCACAGAAAGATAATTCATAATGTAAATTCAAAAGCAATACGGCGTTGTACACTCACAAAAACAGTTGAAAAATTACAATCTTTTCTTCTAAAGATCAGAATTTAAAATGTAAACATTCTGAAAAAAATGCCAATGTTTACGTTATTTGTTTGTTGACGAAATGTCTTCAAATTACATTGTAGTTAAAACAATGTAGGAATCGAAATGAATAATAAATTAGTTATTTCCACGCAAAAATGAGAAAATGGATTTTCTTGAATTACAGCGCCATCTACCAAAAATAAAAAAAATGTTTCAGACAAAATGTACGTAGTTTTTTATGTAGGACCTGAATCTGCAATAAAAAATAGGGGTTCCCATTTGAAATTTTAAAGTTGCCCCCCGCCCCACCCCCAGGGGCCGGGGGGGGGTGGGCTAATTTTAGCACCAGCAGATGCCCCCTCGAAAATAATCAACTTTGGATTATACGCATTTTTTCGTGTGAAGCTTATTTTTCGAGTTATTCTGCTTTGTCAACTTAAAATTTACACCCTGTATATATAAAACCAAAAGTGTGTTCGTTTGTGTCTGTGTAGCTCCAAGCGATCCTATTGGCTAATCAATGTCACGAGGTCCAAGGCTAAACAGCAATGTTTCGATTGTTACGACAGTATTATTGTTAATCTCAGGATGGGGAGAAGAATTTTAATTGTTGCAATTTTTTCTATTTGTATAATAATATTTGGATAGCAAAGACATTCTTTAAAATGTAATATTCATTCATTGATAACATGGTTTTTACATTTGAAAAGTAAAATCATGTACCGGAACATTCATATACATGTAATTTATCTCCTTGAATACATACCAATCAGATTTATGATATTTAATTCTACTTTTTCCTATGTTTTTATTATGAGTAGTCACTATATTGGCTGAAACTAACCGTACCCCCTTTGATTTTGCTGAAAGGGAGTCGGAATTAGTGTCGGGATTTAATATAGCGGTGGTGGTTTTCCTTTAATTTTCATGGCTGAATATGCCAGTATTTTAATAATAAGAATAATTATTAGAGTTAAGTTTTTTTGGTGGGTATGTCATGTTTTTATTTTTAAAAATTACATTTCTTTTCCTTTTCCGACGTTTTCTTTGATATATTGATGTATCTGGCTTGAAAATTTTTATTCCCTTTCTTTGAATTATTAGGCCTATTGATTTTTGAAAACTCAATTTTCAATTTTTAAAAAATCTTTTCATTCAGTTATTGCAATCTAATTATTTTAAACCATTACTTAGAATTTTTATTATTCAACATGTTTTTCAACAGCGGCATATAGTATAAAGACAAATAGCGATTAGACAATTAGAGATAAATAGCATAATGTATATCCCTTTTTGGATAGGTTTGCCCATTATTTTGGGAAGTGACCAAACTTAATAACTTGACGTTCAACTTTAATGTTGCCATAATAACAACACTTTAGCTCTGAACTTTGTCAATAGATGGCACTGCCTTAACTTTAAAACGCGCTTTAAGTCGTGTTTGCCGAACTTCACCTTTGTTGTTTGACGCGCTGGACACATCTGTATTAAAACGCCCTAAGGGTTATCTGTCGTATAATTATTGATGTTTGTCTTCTGTGTCTTACGGGTTAAGATTTGTTTGCTTTGTGATTTGCTATTGTCGTTTGGTTTTATTCAAATTTTGTAAGATTAGAGATAAATAGCATGAGTAGCACCCGGGGGTACTTCCTGGTACACTTCCCGTCTTTCATGCACGGGGATGATTGTGTTTGTTGTGTTCCCGAATGGCCCGTTTATCATGTTTTTGACAACTGTGTCGTGTAGTTTTTTGTCAGTGTTGACATCAGGAATTTCTGCGGTAATAATATCGTCAATTTGGTTGGGACGCAATTTTTCTTTTAGCCACAGTAAAAGATGTACGTGGGGCAAACCACGCTTTTGCCACTCCGGAGTACATGAGGCAGTAAGACTCGCCATATATTTGACCTTTCATGAGCAGAGCTACCAATTTCAGAACTTTAATTTCAAAAACTCGGGTATAGGATATGATAGGATGAGCGCAAAATAGTGATGCAATGACAGAATATTCGTTTTATGCTACTGAACATAAAATGAGTATAGCAGACGATAAGTATAGGGAAGTGCCTATCGAGAAGGCAAAGGAGATATAAGAGTCCCCCCTTGAGCCTCTAGCAAATGCCCAGATGACTGACAAAAGTTTGTGTGTTTGGAAAGGAAAGAGAAAGAACGAGTATTGGTCAGGAAACTCTCTAGCTAAAAGAAAAAAAGCTAACCGGGGATCGGAAACATCTGAAGAAAGGGAGCTTCGTCTAGAGCAGGAGGGTATAAGAGCTTCTACGCCAAGGGGAAGGGAAACTTAGAAGGAAAGATGACATCTAAAGTTTCAAGTGATATTCCCCGATGGTGAAAATGGATATTTTAATCTGAGGCAGGTCAACCCAACAAGAGGATAAATAAAGTCCTGGGCAATGCCGGGTTTTCAATTAGTTAATTTGTAAAATTAATGAAGCTTAATTTTGCAACAATAAACAACCGATACATTTAACCCACGTCATAATGAATTGTTTGTTGTGGCAATTGGACAATTTGTAGTAATGAATTAGTACCATTAAAACACGAACGAGCGAAGCGATTAGAAATTTTTTTAACATGCGTTGTAATCGGTCCTGTGTATGTATATCCAGTTTCAGCTTTCTAGCTTGTCGGGAAGTTGGTTTAATATTCATTACAGAATTTAACCCGAACAGACAGAAAAGCAAGTTGAATAAAAGCGTTTAAAAAACTGAAGTGGTTAGGCTAACATGATGATAAAATTCCCCGAAATCATTATGTGCTTTAGACGATGAAGAGCGCATGCTAGCCGTGAGGTCTAGCATTGTAGTCGGCTGTTGTCTTGAGACAACAGCTGAGAGCGAAAACGTCATACATTGTTAATCATCATTAAAAGAGATTGTTATTCGTATTTTTACCAATAATAAATCTTAAATTTGCTCATTGATATTTGTTTTTTATTAGCTTCAGTTTAAGTTGTTTTAAATTTGTAGGAATATATTTCGGGGATGTAAGATTTTTTTATTCTTTGTAAATATTGTTTAATAGTGTTAATTTTTTGGTGGGTGGGTTGTTGTGATAAGTAATGTTGTATGTTGTTACCTTTTGTTGGTTTTTCATATATCTCAAAATCTAGATTATTTTCATTTTTTATAATGTTTATATCTAAAAATGTGATACCGTTGTTGGTCATGTTGTTGTGTGTAAATTTTAAAGGATATCGTTCTTCTAATAGGTGTATTAATATTTCTATTGGTTTGTTTGTTATGACTAGGATGTCATCTACATATCTCATCCATATTTTTATGTGTTGTTTGTGTTGTGATTTGTTTAGTAAATTGTGCCCCATGTTATTTAAATAGACTTAAACTGAACCTAATAAAAAACAAATATCCAATAACTTTAATACACAAAATTTTAATAGATGCATTTACAAACAATACAACAAAAACTATACCAATTCAACAAGAACAACAAAAAAAATATTCAATACAATACAATAATAAAATTTTCCACAAACAGAAAAAAATATTAGAACAAATACCAAACATAAAAATCATACCAAAAATAACAAATAACATTACTAAAACATTAATAACCACCACCAACCTAAAAACAACAATCAATCAAAATAATAACACAAATATCAATTTCAAAGAAATATATCAAAATAATAAAGAAAAATGGAACACTAGAAATATAATTTATCAAATACCATGTAAAAATTGTGAACATATCTACACAGGTCAAACTAAACGACAATTAGAAATAATATTAAAAGAACATGAAAGAGCACTTCGCCACAAAGACAAAAACAACCATTTTAGTAAATCATTGTATCAAAGAAAACCACACACCAGATTGGAATAACACAAAAATCATTGGAAAAGAAGAAAATTATAAAAAAAGATTAATTAAAGAAACAATAAATATCATTACAAATAAAAAAAATTTAGCCAAGCCATCAACAGAGATAAACAATAAATGGACACTACTTTTAAACAACAATTAACCTAGTATACAATAACCAACAATCATAATCAACAATTACAACCAACTTAGCTTCATCATCTTTATATCAATTGTTAAATTCTTATTTCAACTGTTTTCACCATTCATAAATATTATCCTACTGATGATGAGAAATATTCTCGAAAACGTTTTTTATATAAATTTTATCCCAAATATTTGGATCACCCTCTTCAAAATTTCATCTGTATTACAAAAACAAACACTTCCTTCAAGTTTATCGTTTTCCACTATCAACATTATCTTCACAAGACTTCATCTACATCCTCAATAGACTGGGTTTATTTCTGCTATCAACAACATCTTCAATAGACTACATCCTTTGGCTTTCTTCTAACTCACAAGTTTCTTCATCTTTTTTCAAAATTGGTGACTTTATTTATTATTTATTTTTTTGTTTTCATTAATTTTACGATTTTCCCCATTAAAAGGAGATTGAACACATTTAAATTTAAAATTATTATTATTATTTAATAATTTATTTAACAATTCTAAACCGTTAGGCTTATTACAGATAATAATAATGACAATTATACATATATTATAGTCTGTAAGAAAAAAAAACAAAACATTGTTTAAACAACTAAGAAGAAAAATTTTGATGAAAATAGGAAAGAAAATTCCACAGCCTGGTTCGAACCAGGAACCTTCTGCTCACCGTGCAGACGCGCCATGAGCAGAAGGTTCCAGGTTAGAAGCAGGCTGTAGACTTTTTTTTTCTATTTTCATCAATAATTTAAACAACTGAGATTTGGCGTGAAAAAAACCCTCTTAAGATCATCAATTATCATTCTTCAAAGAAATATTTTACAAGATGAACTATTTCATCCGCTGTTTTAAGGTCCACCGTAAGTTGAATGGGTCGTGGGCCATATTTAACTTGTTTCTTTACCCACAGCTACTGGCCACAACGCAGCGGTTTTTATCCCTAAGAAAATGTGTGTTTTTCATGAAGATTTTTTTTCTTTCAGTAGACCGGCTATCGGAAAATTATGCATGTGGCCGTAGCCTTTGCGGGAACTTCCGTGGCGTTTTTATCTCAGAATAACTGCGAAAAAAAATCCTAATTGTTTGGCCTTAGCTTTTATGGGAATCAGTTAAATTGTAATTTACTGATTTTGCACATTAGGACAGTAACCTCAAATGGACTTGTCTGATTTTATCTACTGAACTGAGTAACGGATCCATTATTTTACAGTAGTTTATACGGATTCTATCAATTAGATTCATAATTCTAGAGTATAGAAAAAGAAAGATAAAATAAATATACAAATAGCGTTTTAATAAATTAATACCAATTAATTTATTTATTTTAATAAATTAATACGATTTAATTTGGTTAATGGTACATTAATGGCAATATGCGGGTATTTAATATGTCATTTGATCATAACAGCTTTCTAAAGTTCTATTATGAACATAAGTTTCTTGAAAGCGACCAAATACTTAGTAGTAACGCATAAACTATTTTAAAAAATATTTAATTAAGAAATGAAATATTTTGAACACATAATTAAAATTTTTACTTTTGTTCCACATCCTTTCCCTTCCCCTTAGATTAATGACGTCGTCGAACCGTTTTAATGAACTTCTGCAGTCGCCGATTTCGGATCATCAAGATGCAGCAAGTTATGGTACAGTTATGAGCCCAGAAAAAAGCCAAGAAGAAATGAGGAAATTAACACCAGAGGAAAAAAAGAAGGAGAAAAAACGATTATGGATAAACATGGGTTCATTATGTCTTTGCACGACGCTAGCCTATTCCTCTTTTTATTCCTTGCAGAACTGTACAACGTCTCTTCTGTCCGAGAATTCATTGGGAAGCACAGTTTTCACAGTGCTGAGCGCCATGCAGATCTTCTCAGGGCTTTTTCTCTCATATTTATTGATGAGTATTTTGGGAATTAAAAAAGCCATGACAGCGTGTTTGGCTCTTCTTAGCACATATGCCGTTGGATTTTTCTATCCCGTTGCGCCGTTTATGATTATCGTGACCGTCATTGCTGGTTTATTTTCTATTGTCGCTACATCATCGATTTATGCATATGCGAATAACGCTGGATTTTGGTATGAAAGTATTTTTGACGGCAATACAAACGTTATCCTTCCTTTAATGAATGGACTTGTTACAGCATCTATGAGCGGCGGGTTTTTATGGGGCAACCTGATAGTTTACTTCGTTCTAGAAAATGATTCTGCAGCCCCTCCCAGAAATACAACTTACACTTTTTGTGGTACTGCCTACTGCAATGAAGACCTATTTGGGACTGTAAGTGTAGAACGTCCATCACAGGTTAAAATATATATACTCATGGGAGTTTTTCTTGCTCTTCATCTTACTGCGGCAATAGGTTCCGCATTTTTAAGTGATACGTACTTAAAAAACTCTGAAATATCAGAACCCCGTTCCAAAACTGTTTTTGCATTTCTTAGTATAATTAAAGACTCATTTTCTCTACTGAAAGAACTAAAAGGAATAGTACCTATTTTTATCATACTGTTTTCAGGTTTTGAAGAATACTTCACGCTAAGTATACTTACGCAGGTAAATAATTTTAAATACGATTTCATCTTTACAATAACATTTACAGATTTATAAATAATGAAAAAGAGTAAACAAAATTCCACGGCCTGAATTCGAACAAAGAACCATCGGCTTACCCCCGATGGTACTTACAGATTTACCTTTTTTATTTTAAATTTATACAATATTTTAAAATTAATGGTGCGTGGTTATTTATAAAGAGTATTACTACTACATAGTATTACTATTTATTACTTGAATAAGGTACGAGCTACGTCATTTTATATGGCGATATTTAAGTAATCTCCAATTTTTCAAATCTTTGCAAAGTTCGGTCATAAAGCTCTTACAATCACCATGATGGAAGAGAGCTTTGGACAAGTGCAGCAAAACAGTGGCTAGTTCTATTTTTTACATAACTTATTCAGCGCCACGTACTTTTCCCAGTGAGGAATCAGCTGCCAGAGTTTAATGTTTAGGGCCCATGAGGCGTAATTCTTACTTAAGAGTCCTAGCAAGTGTCACAGTCATTTTTGCTACATTTGCTGGAATATTGCCGTACAAGAGCGGCACTCATTTGCACAGTTATCTTCTCCGATGACATCCTGTAACTTTCACAGCACTTCCAGTTGTACGTCCATGTGATCGTCTATCTTTTCCGGGAGTAATCGGTCAACAGGACTCCCTTGGAGTCCAACGTTGGATTTGAGCTTTCTTCAGAGACGGGAAACAGCTATGTTGATACAACCAACATAGATGTGACGAGGCAGTCGAAAAAGTTTAGATTGGTTCGGCATTGTGCCTATAGTGGGGTGTCTTATGTGAGGCCCGGCATTCGCGCTCTTTCTGGAATAGAGTGAACAAATTGTTTCCCATGTGGCAGCCTTTGTCATGTGGAGCTCTTCCAGGCTGATCTATCTACTTATGAAGCATCGCCGCCGTGCCGTATACGAGGCCTTGTACAAAGGAATCCTGTCTTCGTACACTCTTTTCAACTCGGCATGGATCTATGTGGGTTATTTCCATTCAAAAGCATAAAACGTGTATTATTTCTCTTCAAAAGGTGTTACACCCCTCGTCTCGATTTCCCCAAACGGCTGTGCCATCTTGTGAGTTGGTGGAAGCGAAACTCCCTCTGGAAGCGAAACTCCCAAGTACAGAGCAAACACGCAGGAAGCCTTACTGATTACACTGGAGACTTAGGAAGCATCCGTTGCGAGTACCAGTTCTCTGGGCAGGTCCATAACAGACCGGACATTTTTATTCTAATCCGTCATCTAAGGCCTGTCTTGCATGGGTGTCCATTTTCGGCTTAGCCCCTAGCATCATTTTGGTACTCAAGCCCCTCCACCACATCAAAAGGTGGCACAGTCAAGGCAAGTTTCGATCCGGATCGACTTGAGCTAATCGAAAAGTGCCTCGCGTTTACATGCATCTAACTCGATCCGGATCGAGTCCGATAAGATGCCCTGTGGGTGAAGCTCTAGATTAGGAAAGTTCGCCAGACTTTGTCATCTGTGTTGTATTGATTGAGTTATTATTTAACCTATTGGGAGTTATAATTTTATTTTTTGAGATTGTTCTGTTTACCTATAAGTGTAATTATCCCGGGCAACGCCGGGTACCTCTGCTAGTAATTTAATATTGATTGAACTGAAAAAATGACTTGGCAAAATGCAAAATGAAACAATAAATAGTAGTAATAAAAAATTATTAGTAGTAAAATATTGTAACACAATTGAAATAAAACCAAACCAACAAAATGTATGTGGTTAATGATGACAAATAAGAAAAAAAGACTCTTTAACCACAACAGAAATAATGGAAAAATACAAACTGTATGCGCATTTCAAAAGCAAAGCTTTCATCATTCGGCAAGAAAACAGGGAGGATACTAAAGCAGAGTGTACTGAAGTTCTCAAGATAAGGAGCAGCTTTTATAACGAAAGAAAACAAACAAAAGCCAATAAGGGAAATTGGCAGCGTGGCTATTCAATGTTTTATGATTTTCAGGTCCCCACCATTGAATTAAAGGTGAATGACCTATAGGGCTACGTCTGAATTAAGCAAATTTTACTATTGGTCCTTTGAATAGCCATGCATTCGAAAGCATCAAGCAGGTATTTTTTATTAACGGAATGAATCAGTTTTAAATTTCCTATAGTAAAGTCGTGTCCGGTATCTATGGAATGTTTGGCAATAGGAATTAGTTCTTCTAAAACGTCGATAGGCTAGATGCTCTTAAAATCGGAGACCCTAAGGTCAATTATCACCCAATTTTGTTCGATTTGACGTGGAATGACTCGTATACACTCACTCACCAAGTCATGGTACACCTCTCCAATCAGGTTCCCTGTCCGTAATGAGACAGATGCCGCTGCTTCCATTCTCGGAATGCAGGTGTACAGAACTCTTTGATATCACACGATCATTGTAAGCAAAACTAGCTGCAGAAATATCTTCTCTTGGACCAGTCGGGATTTGGACCAATCGAAATTTGGACCAACAGCGATTTAGACCAATCGGGATTTAGACCAATCGGCGTTAGACCAATCGTCATTAGACCAATTGTCCTGGACCCGGACGTTTCACACGACGGCAAATAATGGAAATGACAGCACTGATACCGCCTATTTCCACTTTTTGAGCGATGCAAGCGAAACCTGAAAATTTGCATACGACGCTCCCATTACTCTTCGCACGTCCGTATAAATTGGGAGTAAGAAAAACATAATAAAGTCCCCAACAGTGAAATTTCTTCAAATACGAATGTACAGTCCTGGACATAATTATAGAACCAGTCATAATATTAATATTATCCTGTTTGAACAAACATTTTGAATGTAATACGATTAGTAAGTATCAGCCAGTTATTGTCAAAAAAAGAAACATTCGTTGCAAACTAGCTAGAGATACGGAATGGTTGTTTTACGGAATAGTTCAATAGAAATAGTTGAAAGAAATTATAAGACTACCTTCGGAATATTGGAACGTCCCGTAAAAATATGCATATTTTGTCTTAAAAGTCGATATAATTTACGAGGGTTGTTCAAACATTTTTGCCTCTTGGTCCGTAACTTTTTTTATTTGTTAACAGTATAGGAGGTCTGTTCAAAAAATACGTAGACTGACATCATAAAACAAAATATACTTTATTCAGAAGTTACACATCTGGGTCCCCTTCAAAGTACTCTCCTCCCCGACGCACACACATATCCCAACGGTGTTTCCACTTTTCCTTCAGCGCCTTCGTCGCATTTGCCTTTATGTCGGGAATCGTCTCAAATCTCCTTCCTTTCAAAGGTCTTTTGAGCTTGGGAAACAAGAAGAAGTCACAAGGAGCGAGGTCAGGTGAGTAGGGTGGGTGAGGAAGAACAGTGATCGAGTGTTTGGCCAAAAACTCTCGAGTTCTGAGGGCTGAATGGGCTGGAGCGTTGTCGTGCTGAAACAACCAGTCACCTCTCGTCCACATTTCTGGCCTTTTCCACTCGTCCAGTGGCAGATTTTCCGAGTTTAACACAAAATTTCACAGCAACTCTTTGCTCGTTCAAGTCACTCATTCTAAAAATCCGCCAAACGAAAAAAAACACACTTCACAAACAACCGCGTAGCTAATCAACCAATACTGATATTTGCAATCAAAAAACTGCCTTGTAATCAGCGGATCTGTCAGAAGATGGCGACACCAAGCGATTTTGATTGGGACCAACAGGGCCCGCGCAATTCAAACAGTCTACGTATTTTTTGAACAGACCTCGTATATAGAAAATAATCTGTTATTTGTATTATATAAGTTCAACATGGGACGAAATATTAAATTAACCAGTGAACAGCAAGTCAAAAACTGCGGAAAAAATGAAAGAAAGATTGCAGCGTTAATTGGCAAATCCAAAATCGTCTTCTGTAATATCCGGAGTGATCCTGACGGTTATGGCAAGCATCCTCACATGGAAAGGCTCTCTAGAACTTCTGTAATTGGCAAATGTGCCATCCTCCAAATGATGTCTTATACTATTAGAACGAGATATTCCAGCATCACGTCACGCCTCAACTTTCAAGTGTCAACTGGAACAACACGTCGCTTACATAATGATTCCAAAAATCATGTTTATCTGAAAACTAGCAGAGGACCCGGCGTTGCCCGGAATAATGACACCTGTAGGTTAAAGGAACAATCTCAAGAAGTTAAATTATAACTCCAAATTGGTTAAATAATAACTCAATCAATAATACACAAAGCGAAGGGACTAACCATTCTAAGAAAAATCCGAAAAACATGAATTCTAGGTGATATAACGGGACTTTAAGTTCTTGTTGATTTGTCTCAGATTAAAGTAATGTCCATCTTCACCACCGGGGAATATCACTGGATACTTTGGACCCAACTTTTTCTTGCCCTTGACGTAGTAGCTCATATACCGTCTTGTTCTATTCGAAATTCCTGTTGCTCAGATGTTTCCAATGCCCGTATAGCCTTTTCTGTTTTTGCTGCAGAATTTCTCTGACAAATACTCGTTCTTTCTCTTTCCTTTCCAGACAAATTTTTGCCAGTCGCCTGGACGTTTGATAGGGAGCGTAAGGGAGACACGTGTGACTCCTTTGCCTCCTCAATGGACGCTGCCTTATTTATGTCCTGTCACTGCATCATCATTTTATGCTCATTATTAATAATTCTTGGAAACGACCGTTCAATCATCGGATTATCAGCATCTGAGTTTCTAAAATATTCACTTTCACACAGAATATAGTCAAGATATATTTTTATGAAATGTTTAGATCTGCTGTGCTACTAAATAAGCTAGGTGATAACTCGAACTCCTTTTTTGGATTAAAGTTTGCAATATCTTAAAAATAAACACATGAAAACGCTTAGAAATAATATAGTAAAAATTAATAAGGAAAAATTCGAAATTTTTTTTAAATGGTCACAACGTATGGACCTCTCAAGTATGTCACAGCTAGACTAATAATTTCTTAGTCGCATAATCTTGCTTTAGATGTACACTTGATGTTGTTGCAATTCCCACTCTGCTCTCGATGTCTTGAGGCATTCATCACTTTGTGTAGTCTAGCGGTCGCCGATTCTTCTATTGACATGCTTACCATTTGCTCAATACAGCTCGGAGCTAAAGGACTGCTTCCCCTGCCTAGACTTCCTCAGATCGAAAAACGTGACTAGACTTTTTTTGCTCAGAATTTCACCCTCTACCTGCCTTTTCATTTGGGCACGACCTTTTAGAATCACCCGGCCCATATCGATACCGATATTCCTTACCGATACCAAACTTTAAAGCGCTATAACTTTTTAACAGAGCCACAGATCAAAAAACGCGACTAGACTTTTTTGCTCAGAGTTTCATCCTCTACATTCCCTTATATTTGTGAAAAGTCGTCCATTTACACCCTGTATACAGGGTGTTGCAGATAACTACAGGGCGGTATAACGGGAAGCGTACCCGGTCGATTGCAGGAGCCGGCTCGGTCGATTGGCAGACTGGAGGGAGATGAAGATGAGGGAGTGAAAGAAGAGTTTGTGAAGAGGGTAGCTCTCTATGCTGAGCAAGATGGACGTTTCTTTGAATATATGTTGTAAAAAACTTCAAAAAACACGCAGGTGACACTTTCTTAGTAGTAGAGCAAACTGGTCTGCTGCGTCGCGTGGCTTTGGCTCTGTGTCTACTACGAGACGCAACCCGGGTTAGCCCGAAACGACCAAACTTGCTTACCATTTGCTCAATAATAAAAGTGTGAAACGCTTTGTTGAATTTTTTTACTATTCTCCTTTGTTGAATATTTCGTTTGTACTAGTACTAGTACAGCCCGCGCCCCTCCTTGGCTCAATTGGTCATGCCCTTTGCCAAACAAACAAGTTTAACAAAATAAAATTACCCAATTATCATTCGATGTCCAGCCGGCCCCTTCAATCGAGCGGGTAGGCTTCCCGTTATACTGTCCTGTAGTTATCTGCAACACCCCATACAGGATGTCAAAAAGTCTGGCAACATGGCAGATACCTCAAAGTTTCCAGATAGGCGAGGTCTGATGAGTGTGGTTTATAGGTAATAAGGGGTAGGGGAATTCATTTCCTCACTCAAATTTGACCTTGACCCCCATATTTGAGGTCATTCTTTGCTAACTCGAAAACTATTAAAGATAGAGAAAATTTTTCAATTGTTACCCTGTAGAGCAACACCATATTAATCTAAAAGAAATTTTAATCATACCCTTCCCCTTGAAAGATTTTGAGAAAATGGGCCAGAAAGAGTCGCTCAAGGTCAGGTTGAGCAGGCCACGTTGGCTGAGGTTTTTAACACATTTGAATTGCAGTGAAGCACACCGTTGGGAAGGGGAAGGGGAAGCACATTCCTGAATGATTCTTTTTCGCCCATTTTCTCAAACTCTTTCAAAGGGAGGGATGTGATTAAAAATTGTTTTTAGATTAATGTGGTGTTGCTCTACAGGGTAGCAATTGGAATTTTTACCTTAAGTTTAATAGTTTTCGAGTTAGCAAATAAATGACCTTAAATTTGTGGGTCAAGGTCAAATTTGAGTGCGGCAATGAATTCCCCACCCTCCTATTACCTATAAACCACACACATCAGATCTCGCCTACCTGGCAGCTTTGAGATATCTGCTATGTTGCCAGACTTTTTGGACTCCCCGGGTTACATGGAAAGTTACATTTTTGGACTTTACAGGGAAAGTCGAGCTAGTCATTTAAGGACGTTATTATTTAGGTCGTTATCGATACATTTGATCCTATAACCTACTGTCCAAAAGTTAACCGATTTCTAGATACCGGTATGTGTATTTTAAATAAACATTTACTCTTTGCGGTCTGGGACCGCTTTCTATGTCATTTTGTGTTTGATTTACCTACTTAACTCAGAGTATTATACTTTTTGGATAGTTAAAAAGACGTAGAAGTTATTAAAATAATTTTCAGGATAACTTCCATGGAGATTTTTTTAATTAACGTTATCAAAGTTGGGAACACTTAGTGAAAACATCTACATGCAAGTTGTTTCAAGTTTTATTCTTTATTTTTATAAACTGGAACACACCCTACGTAAAAACAGCAAAAAATTGAACCCTAGAGCGTGGAAATTAAAAAAAAAGTTAAAATTAGAGCAAAAAATGACATTTTTTTCTTTTCATTTAAAAGTCACATATCTAGAAAACGGTTAACTTTTGAATAGTAGGTTATAGGGTCAAATCTATCGGCAACGACCTAAATAATAACGTCCTTAAATATCTAGATCAGCTTTACCTGTAACCCTGTAGAGATGAAGCCAACCATGAAGCACAAGGAAAGTAGGCTGACCTCGGCCAAGTAGTGCGTTGGAAATTCCGCTATGTGGAATCATGTCATTTTTAGTAACGAAAAAATTTAACCTACATATACCCGATGGTATCAGATTCTTCTGTCGTTATGATTTGGGAAAATCGAATGTTGCATTTGTTCGCGCAAAATCAAGAGCAGGCGACTCTCAGGACATTTCAGTTGAATTGCTTATTGAAAGACGAATTGAATGACCCTGATAGTTGAAAGAAAGAAATCGAGAACGAAAAGGAAAGCATTTGATTTCTAAAGAAACCTTTCATTGTTATGAATTAGATGAGGTTGCTAAGGAAGCCTATGGTTGCTAAGCAAGGCGTACTTCTAAGGGAAACGTATAGTTCAGACTGAATAAAATTATCTGAAAAGTTAAATGGAGAAAGTAGCATTTCTCTATAGATTAGAACATATACGAATCCTTTAATTTATGAGCATTCCTATTAAATAATCTTTCTTCATAAACAATTGCCAACGCATTTCTGCGTAAGCATGTATCATTGAAGGGATGAGTAGCTACTAGCTATTGTTAAAATATGCATAACACAAACTAACTATTGATAATATAAGCTGTAAGTAGTTACATGCCATATCTTAGCAGTGAAAGTTTCCAAAAGTTTCATAATGGTATCATTAAAATACGAATCATGGAACCAATTTCAATTATCATTAATTTTACGTTATATTCATTCATGGCACATCATTCCAAACCGTTTGATATATTACATGCCATATTTTAGCATAGAACGTTCCAATGAACCATAATGGGTCCACGAAAAGCAGGTGCATTTGAACCGATTTCGACTGTCAATAATTTTACGTTATATTCATTCATGGCACATCATTCCAAGTCGTTTGATAAATTACATGGCATATTTTAGCGTCGAAATTTCCAATGAACAATAATGGGTCCTTTTAACCGATTTCGACTATTAATAAATTTATGTGATATTCATTCATGGCACATCATTCCAAACTGTTTGATATATTACATGCCATATTTTAGCATAGAACGTTCCAATGAACCATAATGGGTCCACGAAAAGCAGGTGCCTTTGAACCGATTTCGACTGTCAATAATTTTACGTTATATTCATGCATGACACATCATTCCAAGTTGTTTTATATATTATATGCCAAATATGAGCTTTGAAAGTTTCCCCTGAACCATACTGGTTCCATGAAACCACATACCATTGAACCTATGTCTACTGTCATTAATTTTACGTTAATATTCAATCATGATATATTATTTCAAGCTGTTTGATATAATACATCTTAGCATTGAAACTTTCCAGTGAACCAAAATTATACCACTAAACCACATACCCTTGAACCAGTTCTGACTGATATAGACCATCAAGGAAGACGATCACGTGTCTTCACTTAATTCACAAGCCTTTTCTCTGCTTTAGCTATAGAATCTTAAAGGGAGAACAGCATTTGGCAATGTACAGGCCATTTATACATGGAATTGTATAGTGAAAAACGTGGTCCCCTATATTATTCTTGGCCTTTTGAACCGGAAGTAGTTGACCGATTTTTTCCACTAACAAACTCAGTCTTCCGATTTCCCTAAGTTGTCGAAATGCGAAAACGGAAGTCGAAAATTCTGAAGCGTTCGAAAGATAGAGCACCAACAGACAGACAGACGGACGCACATTGTGAGAAAGTGGTACACGGATTATAAGTACCTATCGGTCCTAATAAAGGAAAGGAGTTTTTTAGGTACTTATGTTTTCACAATGTGCGTCCGTCCATGGCTAAGGTCAAAAACCTCACCGGTGAGAGAATGATGACGTAATTTCTCACTGGGCTAACCGTCTTTTTCTCGGTGAGGACGGTGAGACTAACCGGTTAGGCATAGCAGCACTAACTCGCGTTTCTGACCGCGTTAAAATGACGTCACAGTTTTCTCACCGGGATTTCTGACCGACAAAGCGCTAACTCTTCTCACCGGTGAGAGTTTTTGACCTTAGCCAATGTGTCTGTTGGTGCTCTAACGTTCAAACGCTTCCGATTTCCGTTTTCGCATTTCGACAACTTAGGAAAAACGAAAGACTGAGTTCGTTGGTGGAAAAAAATCGGTGAACTACTTCCGGTTCAAAAGGTCACAAATAATA
The DNA here is from genome assembly GCA_023313115.1 of Rhysida immarginata. Classification (NCBI taxonomy): domain Eukaryota; kingdom Metazoa; phylum Arthropoda; class Chilopoda; order Scolopendromorpha; family Scolopendridae; genus Rhysida; species Rhysida immarginata. The sequence goes on along the minus strand of JAHWFO010023044.1, from coordinate 1,669,316 downwards.
TAGGGGACCACGTTTTTCACTATACAATTCCATGGATAAATGGCCTGTGCACTGCCAAATGCTGTCCTCTCTTAGGCATTCCAAAGCTAAAACAGAGAAAAGGCTTGTGAATTCTAGTGCCTGGCACGAAAGAAAAAGGAAACTGGCGCTTGTGTAAATGAAAAAAAAACTCATTCAACCACTCAGAAACGGAAAGGAAACTGGGTATTACTTATTCATGATGCCAGGAATAACTAATACCCCGTTTCTTGTTCGTTCCTAATTGGTTGAACGAGGTTTTTTTCACTTACGCGTGCGCCAGTTTCCTTTTTCTTCCGTGCCGGGCACTATAAGTGAAGACACGTGATGGTCTTCCATGATGGTCAATATCAGTCAAAACTGGTTCAAGAGTATGTGATTTAGTGGTACCATTATGGTCCACTGGAAACATTCAATGCTAAAATATGGCATGTATTATACCAAACAGCTTGGAATAACATGTCATGGTTGAATGTTAACGTAAAATTAATGACAGTAGACATATGTTCAATGGTATGTGGTTTCATGGAACCAGTATGGTTCAGGGGAAACTTTCATAGCTCATATTTGGCATATAATATATAAAACAACTTGGAATGATGTGTCACGAATGAATATCACGTAAAGGATGATAGTCATAATTGGTTCAAAGGTACCTGCTTTTCATTGACCCATTATGGTTCGTTGGAACATTCTTTGCTAAAATATGGCATGTAATGTATCAAACAGTTTGGAATAAAGTGTCATGAATGAATATCACATAAAATTAATGATAGTCGAAATTGGCTCAAACGCACCTGGTTTAGTGCAACCAGGATCATCATTTTCTGCTCATTATTAATAGTTCTTGGAAATGAACGTTCAATCATCGCATATCAGCATCTCAGTTTCCAAAATACACAGTATATAGTCAAAATTTATTTTTATGAAATGTTTGGATCTGATGTGCTACCAAATAAGCTATGTGATAACCCCTGCGTGGCTCGGAATTTTTTTTTATTAAATTTTGCAATATCTGAAAAATAAACAAATGAAAACGCTTAGAATTAATACAGTAAAAATTCTTAATGAAAATTCGAAAAAAAACTTTTTAAAGGCTCACAATGCATGGACTTCTCCAAGGATGCCACTGCTGGTCTAAATAATTTCTTACTCACATAAACTTACTTTAGATGCACACTTGAGGTTGTTGCAATTCCCACTCTTCTTTCCATGTCTCTAAGCAAAACTTGGCCATTCATCACTTTGTGTAGTCTAGCGGTCGCCGATTCTTCTACTTACTTGCTTACTGTCACCCAGAGCTTGGCAAGATGCAGTGGAATTAAATTGGCTAAGGTCCCAAAAAGAGCTAATGACACAGATTACAGTATTGTGTAACAAGAAAATTTTTATTTATTAATAAAATAAATAAGAACTGGCGCTACCCTATAACACGAGGGTAACGGGTGGTGCGTAGACCCTAAAGAAATAATTTTAGTCTTAAATTTCAAATAAAATGAATGAGAACAATTTACTTGCTGTAACTATTACTTTTCAAGAGGCAACTTGCCCCACAAAGAAATTGTGCCACTAAGTACATGTCAAAACAATTATAAATTGAACTAAATGATGCTAGTGCGCGTAACATAAGTAATAATCCAATTGATTAAATTATACTGAACAAAGTTCTACTATTTCTGCAAAGACAAAGAGACACTTCTGTCGCATCGGTCTGTATGGCTGCGCAATTAGGGCCTAGGTAAAAGATGAATTCATTCTTCATCTGGGCTGGCTCGATTTAGAGCTGTTAACCTGTCAACCTGCCTACAGTAACGGAAAACGGCAACGCAAGGCGTAATAGGCTCCGCGGCGGGTGGCAACTATAAAGAACAAAAAGAACGACTCTGAGAAGGACATTTATGCGCAACATACACAATTTCAATTAGGCTAACATTAGAAAAATCATGCTTAACGAACAGGGCATGGTGGCGATTATAATTATTTTTAATTCGCATTAGTCTGAGCGGTTGTAACGGGAATAAGGAGAGAGAATAGTGGACCAGGTAGGCCGATATAGCCGACGCCTTCCACCGCGAAGGCTATTATGGTCCAAGGTGCAATGGCTCGATGCTCGGTTTGCTGAGGGCGGTGAATTCGGCTCCGAAGAGACGTACTGCTTCGTGAGAAAGTCCGTAAAACACCGTGACGGTCCTTGCTAATGAAGTCGTGAATGAGCTGCACGAATATCCCGTAGCATTCCTATCCGCTAAGGCTAGTCGCTGTAGAGGAGCTCGGGTGGCACGCTGTACGATATTAACGGAATATCGCCAGGGTGACGGTCGAGACGAGTGTAATCCTTTTTCGTCGTGAGCTCGGTGCTTAGCAATCCACGTCGCACAACAGGTTATGACGCAAAGATGGTCGCTATCCAGTCGTTGGAACGATTTCAGCTGCACATTCTTAGCTGGACAAGGCTTGCTGCAAAAGTCTAAAAAGTTCACTTTATTGTTAGTGCATTCGCTATGTGCCGGCAACTACTTGCATTCCTTCTCTCCTTACTGAGAGAACACTCTGCATGCTTATTTTCAAGCAAAATATTTTCTGTCTCTCTCAAATACCCCGGACGTGATAGCTCTATGTCCTGCCAGTTAGAGCTCCGGTCCACTTCTCTCGAATATCCCACTATCCCGCACTCAGCTTCCGCCACCACGCCCTCTGCAATACGACGCTCCCCCTCCAAACCTTTCTCAATTATGTTATTGATAATTTCGCTTTCCGGGAAATTATTACTTTCCTTAACAACAGATGGCATCGCGCCTTTTTGTTGGAAGCAGACGCTGCTCTCGCGCTCGCTACTTTCATGTGAATCAAGGTTTTCGCGATTCTGGCTGCGTGTCATTTACCATTTGCTCAATACATCACTCTGTCGTCTTTCTACTTGTTCTCAATAGTCTGCTAACTCTCCATTATCTCCAGTTACTGATCATTTTTAAAGATTTTCAAGAAATTGTTTCTAAGAATTCTCTTTTCTAAGAAAAGCCTGAAGACAGGAACTCTATGCATTGTTACAAATTGAAACTTATCTAACTTTGCACAAACTTTGTCTTGCATTGTTGGTCATGAGATATTTCTCATTAATACGCTTTGCCATAACCATGAATATCGATATTTTATCGATAATTATTATTTTTTCGAAATCTGAGGTAGACAGTGACCTTACTCATGCTTTGAAGGTCAAGCATGCAAAATTTCATCAAGATCGGAATAAAACCGTAGATTTTGTATATGAAATAAACAAACAAATAAACCCACCCACAAACCCACAAGCATCCTTCTTTATAAACACTGAGTGGCCAAATTATTATGACCACCCCCTTAATATAGTGTTGGGCCACCTTTCGCTCTTATTACTGCTTGCATTCTTAGGGGCATGGATTCTATGAGATGTTGGTAGGTTGTAGGAGGAATTTGAGACCAACTCTGAAGAACTGCTCCTTCCAATTCCTGCAGATTTGATGGTGCTGGATCCCACTGTCTGATGGCCCGTTCGGTCTCATCCCACAAATTCTCAATGGGATTGAGATCTGGCGATTGTGCAGGTCAACGAAGCAAGGTAAACTCTTTGGCATGTTCTTAAAACCATCTGAGGACGATGCCAGCCTTATGACAAGGAGCATTGTCCTGCTAGAAGTATCCATCCCCATCAGAGTACACCATTAACATAACGGGATGTGCTTGATCTGCGACAATACTTAAATAATCATGGGCACGCACACGTTCGTGCAGAGGAATCAAAGGACCCAAACAATGCCAAGAAAACATCCCCCAAACCATAATACTGTTGCCACCAGCTTGAAGTGTTGTGGCGATGCAGGTGGGGTCCATGCTTTCGTGTTGTTTTCTCCATATTCTAACCCTGCCATTTGCATGATGCATTTGAAATCGTGACACATTGGACCACATGACCCTTTTCCAGTCAACTACTGTCCAATCCTTGTGCTCCTTGGAGAACTGGAGACGCCTGCTCTTGTTCAAAGCTGACTGTAGAGGTTTTCGAACTGGTCGTCGGCTTCCATAGCCTAAACGGTGTAATGAGCGGCGAACAGTTCGTTCAGAGGCGGTCACAGTTTGTCCTTGATTAAAATTTGCCGCTATTTGACGCACTGTTGCTCTTCTGTCGCCTTGGACAACTCTGGCCAATCTCCTTTCAACTCGAGCATTGAGGAGCCTGTGACGACCACACGCTTGACGTTGAGAGCCGGTTTTTTCCTTGGTAGTCCACTCTCTGTAAACATTAATAACTGCTGCTCTTGAACACTTCACAAGTTCAGCTGATTTGCTGATACTGGTTCCGACACTGCGCGCGCCGACGATCATCCCGCGTTCAAACTCAGTTAAATCACGTTTTTTGGCCATATCGTCACAAAAAACACAGTGCAACTGATGGTTCACCTCACCTGCATTCCCTTTTTATAGCTATCTACCCCTCTAGCGGCAGCGTTGTGACGCAATAGCTCATTTGCCTAAAACTGTCAGGTGGTCATAATAATTTGGCCACTCAGTGTAAATAGACTAGCAGAGGACCCGGCGTTGCCCGGGATAATTACGCTTGTAGGTAAAAAGAACAATCTCAAAATGTTGAATTATTAAAAAAACACATGAAAACGCTTAAAATTAATACAGTAAAAATTCTTAATGAAAATTCGAAAAAAAATTTCTTCCTCTGTCGTCTTTCCACTCTCCATTATCTCCAGTTACTGATCATCTTTAAAGATTTTCAAGAAATTGTTAAGTACTAAGAACTCTCTTTTCTTAGAAAAGCCTGAATAACAGGAATTCTATGCATTGTTACAAATTGAAACTTATCTATATTGTACAAACTTTGCCTTCCATTGTTGGTCATAAGATATATTATTGATCCTTGCATAGCGTTGGTGCATTGTGTGTTGACACCATAGTTGATCACAAACCTTTCTATACATTGTTGGTCATGAGATATATATTGTTGGTCCGTGCAGGGTGTTTATGAATTGCGTGTTGATACTTTGATAAGTATTGTTGCACAAACCTTGCCTTGTATTGTTGGTCATGAGATATTTCTCATTAATATACCTTGCCATAACCATGAATATCGATTTTTAATCAATAATTATTATTTTTCCGAAATCTGCGGTAGACAGTGACCTTCCTCGTGCTTTGAAGGTCAAGTATGCAAAATTTCATCAAGATCGGAATAAAAATGTAGATTTGTATAAAAAACATACACACAGACCCACAGACCCACAGACGCACAGACCCACAAACATCCTTCTTTATATATATAGAAGACTAGAAGAGGTACCCGGCGTTGCCCGGGATAATTACACTTGCACAAACTTTTCCTTTCATTATTGGTCATGAGATATATATTGTTGATTCATGCAGTGTGTTTGTGAATTGCGTGCTGATACCATTGTTGATACATATAGTTGTACCAACTTTGCCTTGCATTGTTGGTCATGAGATATTTCTCATTAATATGCCTTGCTATAACCATGAATATCGATTTTTTATCGATATTTATTATTTTTCCGAAATCTGAGGTAGACAGTGACCTTCCTCATGCTTTGAAGGTCATGTATGCGAAATTTTATCAAGATCGGAATAAAACTGTAGATTTGTATAAAAAACATACAGACCCACAGACAAACAGACCCACAAACATCCTTCTTTATATATATAGACTAGCAAAGGTACCCGGCGTTGCCCGGGATAATTACACTTGGATGTAAACAGAACAATCTCCAAAAATTAAATTAAATTTTGCAATATCTTAAAAATAAACACATGAAAATGCTTAGAATTAATACAGTAAAAATTCTTAATGAAAATTCGAAAAAAAAATCTTTTTAAAGGCTCACAATGGTTGGACCTCTCCAAGAATGCCACTGCTATTTTAAATAATTTCTTACTCACGTAATCTTTCCTTAGATGTATACTTAGTGTTGTTGCAATTTCCACTCTTCTCTCGATGTGTTGAAGCAAAATTTGGCCATTCATCACTTTGTGCAGTCTAGCGGTCGCGGATTCTTCTATTTACTTGCTTCCCATTTGCACAATACATCACGGAGCTAAAGGAGTGCTTCCTCTGTCGTCTTTCCACTCTTTCTCAATAGTCTGCTAACTCTCCATTATCTCCATTTACTGATCATTTTTAAAGATTTTCAAGAAATTGTTAAGTACTAAGAACTCTCTTTTCTAAGAAAAGCCTGAATAACAGGAATTCTATGCATTGTTACAAATTGAAACTTATCCATATTGCATCATCATTTTATGTTCATTGTTATAATTCTTGGAAAGGATTGCTTTATCATTGCATCATCATTTTGAGCTCATTGTTATTGGTGAATTGCGTGTTGAAACCATTGTTGATACCTGTTGTTGCACAAACTTTTATTTGCATTGTAGGTCATGAGATATATATTGTTGGTCCATGCAGAGTGTTTGTGAATTGCGTGTTGATACCATTGTTGCAAAAACTTTGTCTTGCATTGTTGGTCATGCGATATTTCTCATTAATATGCCCTGCTATAACCATGAATATCGATTTTTTTTATCAATAATTATTATTTTTTCGAAAACTGAAGTAGACAGTGACCTTCCTCGTGCTTTGAAGGTCATGTATGCGAAATTTCATCAAGATCGGAATAAAACTGTAGATTTGTATAAAAAACATACACACAGACCCACAGACCCACAAACATCCTTCTTTATATATATAGATAGATATATATATAGATAGATAGTTTGTTTGTGTTAGACACATTTAAAAATAGCTAATCATTCCTGCAATGGTACATGCTTATGTAGAAAAGCGTTGGCAATCGTTTATTAAGAAAGAATTGACCCTTACACAGAATGCTTCAACAATTAAGGCTCATTTCATTAAATAGGAATGCTTACAATTTAAAGGATTCTTATATGTTCTCCATTTAACTTTTAAGGTAGTTTTATTCAGTTTGAATTATACATTTCCCTTAGAAGTACGCCTTGCTTAGAAACCAGAGGCTTCTTTAGCAACCTCATTTAATTCCTAACAACAAAAGGCTTCTTTAGAAATCAAATGCTTTCCTTTTCATTCTCGAATGCTTTAAAATCCTATCGGTCCTGGGCATTTTGGTTGCCTGTCTCGTAATAAATTATTAATTTCATAATCTCCTTTTTTATATAAATGTTGTAAATAATAAATAGAGAAAAAAAAGACGAAAAGTCACCAATGTAGGATATGTCTTGAAGTGTGATTCTTGAAGAAAGTCTTGAAGAGTGATTCTTGAAGAAAGTCTTGTTGTGGAGTAGAAGAAAATTATAAAAAAGGTTAATAAAAGAAACTATAAATTACAAATAAGAAAAATCTCCCATACCATCAATAGACATAAACAATAAATGGACCCTACTTCTAAAAAATAAAGACAATAACACATCTAACAGTCAACACATCCACCAATCACAACACACCCAACAATCACAACCGACAAACAATTAGACATTTAATTATATTGTAGTTTCATTCAAAAATATTCAATTCTGATGATCAGGTAAATGCCTCGAAAACGTTAAATCCCACTACTTATACTTCAAGACTTTCATTTACTACTTCAAGTTTTTTTTCATCATTTTATCTTTTGAACTACCTCTTCAAAATTATTAAATATTACATTGTGCCTGTGAACTTTTATTTCTTCTATCTCACAACAAGACTTTCTTCAAGACATATTCAACATTTGTGAGTTTTCTTTTTTCTCTATTTATTATTTATAACATTTACAAAAGGAGATCACCAAATTAATAATTTATGATAGATGAATATTTTCATTAAACTAGATTTTCGAAGTGATCCCAAATCCTATTTTTACGAAAGATCTATTATTGTTTGAACTAATCTTATTGTTTATAATAAGACATAGCTAAAATGTCGATCGCTTTCTCTAATGCTAATTCAGAAGAAGTTCAGGAAGGTTTCAGCTCGTCCGTTTCGTCGGGTGAGCGCACTGAGACTACATTTGACTTAGTCCTTTCGTCGCATTAAACAAACGCATCTTACAAAACTTGGCTAAGTCAATGACCAGCCATCTCATCGACACGATCGGTTTAAATGGCAAACTTAACTAGATAGTAGCTACTTCGATTTAAATATTTTAGATGATACGAAGCGCAAGTCGTTGTTTTGTCCACTGGTCTTATAATTTTGTCCAGCTATTTCTATTGGACTCTTCCGAGAAACAACCATTTCGTACCTATAACTTGTTTGCAATGACCATTTCTTTTTGTTCGACATCTGACTGATGTTTACTAATCGTATTATATTTAAAATGTTTGTTCAAACATGGTATCATACCATGACTCTAAAAAAGTTCAAAATCTTAATAACAACAAAAACAGCAAATGGAATAAGAATAATTCATGTATCACCCAAAAACAACATAATTTCTGGTAAGACACCATAAATAGCTTGTGGATAGTCCTATAATTTTGTCCAGGACTGTACATTTCAGCTGCCATGCTGCCATCCTCAGCATGTTATGATTTCTGGGGAAGGCAATGTGGCTGCCAAAACGTACATTTCTAATAAATTTCATTATGGACAGCGTTTATTCTGGTTTTCTTTCTGTAGGAAAGCCTCCACAGTTGTTTTTTTTTAACTTTAAAATGTATCGGTAGCATCAGTAATAAATATATCGATAATGATACCAAGAAATATTTCATTCAAAATTTCGGTGAAGTTTGTTGTTTACATAATGAGATTTATTATTGAACACCTGTGTAATCTGTCTCTTTTTGACTTGTTAAAAAGTTGAAAGTTGTGAATTTATATCGACATGAAATGTGCATCTTATGGACAATTGAAGTAATGATTAAAAACAATGTTTACAAAAAATATTATTCTGTATTTTAGGCATATATTGCTTGTAATGCTGGCATTTCCAAAATTGGATACATCATGTTCTCATATGGCATTGCTCAAATTGTCATGGCTGCCACTCAATGGGCATTTGTAAAAATCGTAGGACGGATAGTAATAATGTGCACCGTGTTTGCCACCTTCTTGACTATTTATCTCTATCTTCTCCTATCTTCAAATGAGTTCAACATCAACGTGTTTTTCGTCATAACTGTTCTGTTTGGAATTGCTGATGCGAACATTGTCTCTACTATGCTTTGTAAGTTCATATTTATTTAGACTGTTATTATTCCAGTTTTTTCTTCTATACAAATTATAAATAATTCAATAATTCAATTTATAATAATAAAAATGAGCAAACAGATTTAGAATAAGAGATATCTTAATACACACATCCACACACACACACACACACACACACACACACACACACACACACACAC
>JAHWFO010023044.1:1580707-1659928 GCA_023313115.1 Rhysida immarginata | reverse complement strand
CACACACACACACACACACACACACACACACACACACACACACACACCAGCCAATGAATTAGGAACATGCCTGAAACATTTAAATAAATTAGTTTCAATCCGTTTTTTTTTTTTTTTTTTTTTGCAATATACAGTACTCAGTCTCAGCTCTTCAAGGAAGACTGAGACTGAGTTTATCCTGAAATAATAGTAAGGCTACAAACCACTAGCAAGGATATTTGTAGCTATAAGACCACATGGTGGGAGCAAAATACATACATCAAAACGGTTACGACGTTTAAGTTCGTTTTTGCACTTGCATATCGCCTCCAGTTTTAAATGGATGTAGTATGTGAAGAGCAATATGCAGCAATTAAATTTTGTTTTCTACTGAACGAAACAACATCTGATATAAATTTCTTGCCATGTTCTTTTGAGCATATCGACATCCACCTTGTTAATAGCAACCGTGATTCGGCGTTTCAAATTTAGCGCAACAATTTACTTCAATTGCTAAAATATCCATATAAAAGAAACAAAAGGATACACCATGGGTTTATTACTCCATGGGATACACGACAGACAACCAAAAAGAAAAACGTCATGGCTCTCGAAATGTACATACGTATTTGTATTATTATTGTTTATTATTTTGCTATTGTTTGTTAATATTATTTAATTATTTTATTGTGGAATAGGTTTGTTTGGTTTGGTTTGTTTGGTATTAACGTCCTTTTCAACTGCTATGGTCATTTCAGGACGGTGTTATAGGGGCCGCAAATTTTGCCTCACAAGGGTTCTTTAACGTGCAGCCGGCAAACGACTACACGGGACCAACGGCTTTACTTCCCTTCCGAAGGAAGTGCGTGATCTCAGGATTTCCCCCTGAAAAATCCTCGTCGTCCTCGGCCAGGATCGAACCCGCGTACTCGGGCATCAGAGGCGATCACGCAAACCACTGAGCCACCGAGGCCGATATTGTGGAATAGTGGTTTCCTTTTTCTTGATTAGCAAATGCCATTCTGACACGTTATTAATAGCAACATAAAGAAAGAATTAAACCAAATCATCCTGTCAAATAATTTGACACACTTTAGAAATAATTCTATTGCACACATACACGTTATTTCAGTCAAAAAGAAGAATAAAGAGGCACTTCTCAGTCCAACGGCCAGCCCGAAACTCAAGAGCGCTGTGGCGTAGGCTTTCCAGTTCTCGAATCTGCTGCCTCATGGGTACGAATTCCACTGTGGAAATGAAAGTTTGTGTTTGTCCGAGGGATAAGTACTGATAATAGTCATGGAAATTGTCTCAGGAATGCGTAAAGATATGGCCTAGATGAATGCGTAAAGTCATGTGAATAGAGCGCAAAATGGCCTAGATATGGATGCACCCAAAAACCTAAGAAATCGATGACTGTGAACAAGTGGAGTGTCTCCCTAATCTTTTTCTTGATTGAAGATATCTACAGTTTTTTGTTTCTATAATTTTTAATGCTATTTCAAGTTTTAGGAATACAACAAAAAGTTCACCGCTATGTAAATGAATTCTTAGCAAGGCCGTCAATTTTCATGAATTAACGACGAGAGATTCCGCTATTTTCCCAGTTATCAATTATTTGAAAATTGAGCTTAAATTGAGCTTGATGGGTCTATAATATCGTGTTGTAATTATTTTCAATTCACGTGTATACTTCTATTGATAATCGGGTTTTAAGCGCTGAAGCCGGCCATCTGGTACAAAGCCTCTGTTCAAGGGAGTATTTCCCGTGTATAAGATTATGAAAATTTTCCCGAGAAGTTTTTCCAGCAACCGTGTTTCTGATTTTGAGTGTGTGTGATGAAAATTGAGAAGAGGCCAAGCCCTCCTCTTCAGCGTGAACAGACGGGAACCGAAGTGCCATGGTAATATGGAATATTTTATTATTTTGCTATTGATTGTTAAATTTATTAAATTATTTTATTGTGGAACATTGGTTTCCTTTTTCTTGGTTAGCATATCATCTTGTCCACAGTTTCTGGCTTATTTACTTTATTACAGAATGGCATTTATTCAAATTATTTTCTAACTATCCATAAATTACAAAAACATTTTTACATGAACGCAAATTATATTATACAGTGTCATTAAAACAGACTTAAGCGATCAGTTCGAATAACTTTTTAATAATTTCTGATTCTGTTTTATTTTCATGTCAGCCATTTATGCAATGATCTTCCAAGAAAAGCTGGAAGCTGGAATCGCAAGTGCAAACCTCTGGTGGTGCGTAGGAGTTTTCATCCCTTCCGTGTGGAACCAATATCTCTGCGTTCGCACGAAGCTATACATTTTCATAGCTTACGGCTGTGTATCTGTTTTTATTTACTTTTTTTTAGAATTTTTAATTTATAGAATGGAAAAGAAAAATAAAGAATCTGGTGCACAATGAATTTTTCAGTGTTCATGTTTTTTTTTGTTTTTTTTTTTAGTTCTTGGTCTTTTATAATATAATGTTATCAATTACATACAACGATTGTACACTCTATTCCAATCAACTATACCGCAGTGAGGAGCCTAAAACGAAACGAAAACGTAAAAAGAAAAAATAAAGCTAATTCCATGATTACGTCTCAAGAGGACAATGTTCATAAGGAACATGTAACGATAAACTATGAGGCGGGAAATATTGCTACTATCAAAGAGGCAGACACTTCTCTGAGCCAAGGCATCTTAGGTATTAGAATGAAGAAGAAGTAGAAGATATTCTACAAAAGTTGTTGGTAGCGATAAAGGAATATAGATCCACCGAAGCAATTTAGGTTGGTTGATTTATTGGTATTAACGTCCTTTTCAACTGCTATGGCCATTTCAGGACGGCGTTATAGGGGCCGCAAATTTTGCCTCGCAAGGGTTCTTTAACGTGCAGCCAGCAAACGACTACACGGGACCACGGCTTTACTTCCCTTCCGAAGGAAGTGCGTGGTCTCAGGATTTTCCCCCTGAAAAAATCCTCGTCGTCCTCGGCCGGGATCGAACCCCCGTCCTCGGGCATCAGAGGCGATCACGCAACCACTGAGCCACCGAGGCCGATCGAAGCAATTTAGGGTATGGAAGACTTTAATTCTATGAATGAGTGTCAGTGGATGGACAAAAGTACATATGCTCAAGCAATTTTTTGGGTTATTCTTACAAATGCAAGAAAAACGTAATGCGATATTCTAATCAAAAACTTATTAGTGAAGCAATATCTCAGGAGGCTGATAACCAAGAGATAGTAGTGGCTATTGAACCAGTGCAAAGAGTTGATGAGCAAAAACAACTCATCGTAAACCCAGGGTATCAACTCTGTGCTAAGGAAAATTAACGGTGTGATCGTGTAATAATTATCAAATCTCGAACAATTCGGTTATTAATACTTCAATGAATCTATTGCACTGTGAAGATTGGTTAATGCGAGTTTTAAAGGGAGATTCGGAAGAATTAGCAGGCTCGGAATTAGGCAGTAATAGACCTAATCCATTCAGTATGAATCAGATTACTATTAGTGAGAGTAATGATTTTCAGAATTCGACGGCTAATAGTCAGCAATTGAAATTAGAATTAAATGCTAAAAAGACTAATCCAGTCAGGATGAATCAGATCACAGTTAATGAAGGTAGTCGTTCTCAGAGCTCGACATTCAATAGTCAGCAGTTAGAATTTGAATTAAGAGACTTGCTAAAACCAACACATAAGGCGTCAAATAATTCTTGTAAAGAAGAATTGAGTAATAGACTAAATACCCAAGAAAATATTGATAATAAGAATCTATTAGCAAGTGTGTTACAAGAATTGCAGTTGGATACAAAAACAATGAATCGATTAATTGAGATAATCATTCAGAAGGACCTGGTTAATCAAAATAAAGTGTGCGAAAGTTGTAAAAATAACAATCGGATAAATCGCAAAGTTAAGAGAAGTAAAGACAAGAATGGTAGTTCAAGTCCAGGCTTCAATCGTTTATCTAAACAGGATAAAGAAAAAGAGTTGCAATGGATTGGTAGGGCCGATTTTAGAAGAAATAAACTTTCGTGCGTGTGTTCAAAGAAGAAACATTGCAAATATGGTGAAGTAGGTTGCAACTAGCGTGTGGGTAAGAGCACTCTAACTCAAATAAGTGTCAAAGAGCGATGCATCGAAGTATAAATAAACGTCCTAAAGGATATACCACGTTTCAGGAACAAGGTCTTGTGCAAGGACAGAAACCGCACGGATATCAGAAAAAGTGTAAAGGATTGGTGGAACAATTCTTTGAGAAGCAGCGAAGCGCCAAGAAGCAAAAGGAAAGAAGAGCAACTGAGTAGTTCATCGCAGATAAATAGCATAGAGGCAGATAATGATAAGCAGGCAAAGCTGCAGATCAGGCCCGGGAGCATGTTACGATCCGTTCGCAAACATTATAGGACGAGATATTTCTATGCTTCGCGAATGGCCGTGACGTCAGATGAGAATACCCGTCAGCATCGGAGAAGGAAAGAGAGCGTCGCGAGAAAAGGAAGAAAAAGCTCGTCGAGAGAGCAAGCGAGCTCCTACCCGAGAGAGGAAAATGTAACGGGCCAGGAACGGAAGTCGGAGAGTGAAGGAGAGAAAGTAGACAGAATTAAAGATGGCCACGAGAGGAATAGCAGCACGATTGTTACGGAAAAAAGTTTATCGGACTGTCAAGGGGAAGAAAAGGAGAGTGGAAACGACAGTAAATGTACGGGAAACTATCACTCTGCCTAAGAATATTCCCTCCAGCTATTTCTCGTTTCGACAGTTAGTGCACTTTCGAATTTACCTGCAATCTGCTGACAGTCGCTCGGTAATAAGCTGGTAATAAGTGAGTCTATTACGAGCTTGGAAGCAACGTCGGTTTATGGAATTTTCCCTTGAGGAATAGCCGGCTATCTCGAGGACGACTTGAGCGTGTTATGTAGAAGGGTGTTCATATTAAGCGGTTATTATAATATGAACAGGGCCCACGCGCAGTTTGCGCGGTAATTAGTATTATCAAATTCAATTCATTCTAATTGTTTCATTTGATGAACTTACATTTTCTCCTTTATTTATAGTTTTGTGATTGTTTGATGATAAAAATTGTTCCTCAGACAACAATGGTCAGGTGACTTTTCAGTTCCGGCTTGTGCTTTAAGTGAGCGCCAACAATGCTTAAACGTGCAACAACAATGCCAAACTGTTTCCGTGACGAACCCACATGTTCTCCTTTATATATAGTTGGATTGTGCTACGTATTAGGGATGTTATTACCGGTATTACCGTTACCGGTAATACCGGTTTTCTAATAAAAAATGCATTTCGGTAATACCTGTAATAAGCATCGGTAATACCTGTAATAAGCATCGGTAATACCGGTAATAATAATTCATTAAAATACACCTATAAATACTCTCTATTGGAAACTACATAGTATGGTCAAAAATGGAACTGTTATTTATCTGTTAGTTGTAAGATTCTAAGTAAACCCACTGAACTGAACTGTTTGAATCTACAACATTAGTGCTTTCAGAATCATCTGAGCGTTTAAAGTATCTGAATAAAAGCTAGTAAACTCTCTTTTATACATGAGGGTTTCTACTATCTGTGATTTGAGTGTGCTGATTCTAGGCTTTCCTTTGAATAGCATATCTTGGAACTTACTGAGAATTACTTCGCTTTTCTAGGTGGCCTTTGTCGCCTTACTAGTAATCTTAGTAACAAAGAAACATTCTGAAAATTGCGTGATGTGGTAGATTATTTGTGTGCCGACTCATTTACGTTTCGAAAAACGTTTTGTTTTTGTGGTCTTTATACGATATTTTAAAACTGAGTCGGAACAACTTAACTGTTTTTCAGAAATGTAGAAGGTTAAAATCAAATTTGTAAGAGGTACTCATTTTATATTTTGATCTTATACAGGGTGGCGCAAAATTAATCACTCTATCGGAAGATGGCGCAATTATTGCAATTGGCGTCGTACGTTAACTATATTTGACACTTGTGAACTAGACAGCTGCAGAATACAAACAGACAAGCAATGGAACGCTATACTCCGCAAGAGCGTGGAATAATTGTGTCGATTTTTTTGTTACTGGCGAACGCTACAGGGCCATGATAAACGACTTCTTGCTGCCGTAATTGGAGGAGCGGAGCTTGGTGAACATGTGGTTTCAACAAGACGGTGCAACCGCACACACAGCACGAGCCACAATGGATATTGTGAAGGATGCGTTTCCTGGTCGCGTAATCTCCCGTTTTGGCGAAATGGCATGGCCAGCAAGATCGCCCGATTTAACCGCCCCAGACTTCTTTCTTTGGGGCTACTTGAAGTCGCGGGTTTATGCCAACAAGCCTCAGACAATCGCAGCCCTTATAGAGAATATTCGAAAGGAATGCGAACAGTTATCACCGGAAATCTTGCGGAATGTCATGGAAAATGCGATAAAACGGGTACAAATGTGTATCAACACTGGCGGCAGCCACTTGACAGATGTCATCTTTTCCACTTAACAGAAAAAAATTGTAAAGGTCCTAATAAAGATTTCCATCACTCAAAATCATTTTTTTTATTTAGTAAAAAAGTTATACAAAAACAAAATTGGATGATTAATTTTGCACCACCTTGTATTAAATTTAAGATACGTACTTTTCTTCTTCGAAATGGCCATTTTTCTCTAATGTGTGGATTTTATTATCAGTTTTCGTTTCAGCGTTTGATTAGATTTTTCAATATTTTTGATGTTTTTGGTGTTTTTCATTCTTCTTATAATAATTGTACTGTCTTGTAAAAAATATGACTGGCAATGTCTTGTATGATTTGATCTGGCATCTATGCTGTAATATAGCATGTAAAAATTATATAAATAATAAAATAATAAATAAGAATCTTCCGGCGGATGCGCTCTTTTCTGTAAAAAAAAAATTTCAATAACAGAGTTTCCTTAACCCCCCCCCCCCCTCACTATTAAGAGCTTACTTTTCTTAAGCGTTTATTTTAATGCTCAAAAGTTGCAATACAAATTAATTAGAAAATGCAACGCATTTATTTAATAAAAATGAAATATAATAAAATTTGAGAAAAAATTATTTTATTAGTAGGAGTATTAAAATTGCAATAAATTTAAATATACAATTTTTGAAATTTTTTATTACCGGTATTACCGATATTACTGATAATGGAGATTTAACTTTTCGGTATTACCGGTTATACAAAATCCGGTAATAATGACAACCCTACTGCATATATGCAAGAAATTTTAGCATAGTGTGCGGCGACAGTGTGATGGTTAACGTGGAAAATTCTAGTGTGCTATAAATAATGAAGTGTTAAATTAAGAACTTAAGCTTAGCCTTTAATAATTCTACGAGCTGTAGTAATTATCATTTATTAAATAATTTATTTACAAATTCCCGTATTCCTATATTTCAGTATTATTACACCACCAAACTTGGCAAAACGTTAGAGGGGATCAATGTGAACATCTTTTGTTAATAACGTTTTATTCTAAAATGACTGTGCAGTCAGCTACAGTACAAAGATTCCACTGCTTCATCCTGCTTATTCGGAGTCCCATTAGCAAAAAGACGGTATTGCTTAATGTTTTGAATAACATTAATTTACCCACCACAGAATAATGGTTCATTCCTTTAAATCCATACAGTGGTATGCAATTAGACATATGGTTAAAACAGAAAGCAATTGTAAAGTTTAGTTGTCAATTGGAACCATTGCAAGCACAGCATGTAGACGTACTCAAATGAAGAATTGGCTGACATGCATTTCGTGTATGGAGCAGCCAATGGGAACGGGAGTGCTGGACCAGGAAAAATGGGAGTGCTGCAGTTAGGCTGTACCAATAAGGAAGCACCAGACGTGTGCTTCACTATCAGACATTCGCGAATCTGCATCGGCGACTTCGTGAAACAGGATCTTTCTCCAGGAACATGCGCAACGTAGGACGACCAAGTAACAGGAACGTAGCGCTACAGGACGAGATTCTGCAACAATTTGCTGATAACCCAACAACAAGTGTACGTGCAGTAGCGCACAACCTGGGTGTGAACCACACTTATGTTTGGAGAGTTGTGCACGAGAATTTGCTGCATCCATTCCACCGGCAAAAGGTCCAATCATTGAAGATAACTGACTACCCTCTTCGTGAAGCATTTGCAACGTGGTATTTAGCATAAAATCACACGGACCCTACATTCACATCACGTGTATTATTCACAGATGAAGCCATGTTTACACGAGAGGGAATGTTTAATTCACACAATGCACACCTGTGGGCCCATGAGAATCCACACGCACGTTTTCTCCATGCATATCAACAGCGCTACTGTATTAACGTTTGGTTGGGAATTGTGCATGAACAATTGATTGGCCCATGCATGATGCCCACTTCCTTAACTGGGCATACGTACAACATGTTTCTTCAGTATGTGTTACCAGAACCCTTGGAAGACATACCACTGAGAGTTCTCCGAGACTTGTGGTACCAGCATGATGGGGCACCACCCCATTTCTCCCGGGAAGTACGTGATTATCTTGATGCAAGGTTTCCAAACAAATGGATCGGTCGTGCAGGTCCTATTAACTGGCCACCCAGGTCACCTGACCTCACATGTCTGGACTACTTCCTCTGGGGACATATGAAAAGTGTGGTGTATGAAACTCCTGTTGAGTCACAGGAAGATCTTGTGGCACGTGTGGTGGCTGCTGCAGCGATGGTAAACGAGATGCCTGGAGTGTTTCAGCGCATCAACCGTTCCATGTTACGACGATGTGAGACTTGCAGTGAAACAGGTGGTCGACATTTCGAGCACATTATGTAGTAATAAGACTTTACTGACTTGTCTAATTAATGTTCTTTGTAATGATGTGAATAAACGTGTTAAAGGTTAACAGTGTTTCCGTTCATGTTAATTAATTGAATCCACGTACTGCCGTTGACTGCAGAATCATTTTAGAATAAAACGTTATTAACAAAAGATGTTCAAATTAATCCCCTATAACGCTTTGCTAAGTTTTGTGGTGTAATTTTGAAATACCTTGTATAGATATTAATAACCAATCAGGTTTATCTGTTATTAATTAACATAGTAAAACGGGAGATATTAACTGCTCATTATTTTAATTTTTCTTTATAATTTGGCTCCATTTTTTATAAAATAAATTGAACATTTTTTTTTTAATCTTTGGGACTAGGATCCGGACGTGAGAAGGGATTCCGCAAAACATGGTACAGCCAAGGGGGGGGGGGGGGTTCAAGGTCGCGTGTGGATTCATCCCCTTGTCCCTACAGCTTAAGCTTATTGGAACGAGTGACAAGGAATCGTCAGTAAAATTGAAAGATGCATCTATACGTAAGAAAGGAAGAAGAACAGTCTTATTTTTTCATATTACTTTTGACGAAGATATTCCTAAGCATTTAAGCTTAATTGAAGGTCGATAATTACGTATTGCGATCTTAGTCTTTAGCATTTAATTACTCAGCGTATTGTACGGGCACTTATCTTCATTTAAATGATTTTATATAGATAGAACTATTCACAAGTGTTTATATCAATTTCTTTGTTTGCCCCAACTAGTACGTACAGAAGCTTCAACGTTGTTACCCACGTTCCCTTTAACTATTTTACTACAGCGTTTTCCTTCGTGAGTTTCGTAGGCTTAGAGGCCATTTCATAAGATTATTGTATGGGACTGGTCAGCGAAACTGTACGGTGGCAGTTCAGTAAGTGGTCTGGTCAGTAAGTGGACGAGTTCGTATTAGTCTACAAGCAGAAATCCTCAGTTTGAGCCTTTTCTTTCGTTATGGTACGGTTTGACGAAGCTGGCCTAGTAGTTACCTGACTTGTTATAGCGTCCAATTGAAATTCTTTTCTGTGCTAACTTTATTTTACAATCGCTTAAGGCTTTCTCTCACTTGTTCTCATTAGTTTACACTGCACAGATATTTTAGGCGACAAAGCTACTCTATTTACTATTTCAATTTTGCCTTGACTTTTGAATCCGATACTTTTCTATTTTCCCGGCGCCACCATACATATGCAGGGTTCGAAATTAGAGGTTCCCTGGTTGCCATAGACTACCGAAAATTCATTCTGACAACCTGTTTTTCACTGCTAGTTGCCCGGCTGGCAACCCGCACTGAAAATTCATTGCGGTAAACAATCTATTAATCCTGGTTACCCGGCAATCATGAACATCGATAAAGATTCTGCAATCAGATCCGAGTTGTCAGCCACTCGGTAAGTGTCTGAAAACTAGTCGGGGAATCATTGCAGAATTGACGTTTCAAAGTGCCATAATGGAGGCCCGCATCATGAAAATTGACAATTATGAGAAATGTATAGCAGCAAATGTGGTATCTAACATTCAAAGATGTAGTCAGAGATTTAATGACACAAATGTAATCCTATAAAAGATTACTTTTTACGTTCCATTACATTAAGTTATTTTAACCTGTTTTATTTGTTATATTTTTAATTTATGTTTCTTATTTTGTTGCTGCCCGCTTAATTATGTACTCTTTTTGCAGTTGTTAATTTGTAGTTCCTTTAATTTTATAATTCTATAGATCGTGATTGCTCTCCATTTACTTATATTTATTTGTATTTTATTTATATTTTTGTTGTTTGTTTCTTACAATTCCTATTTTAATCCCTTTGTTAATTTCTTTTGTTTTTTTTTTTTTGTTTTTGTTTTTTTCTTTTATTCTTTTTTTCAATAGTGTTTTGATCTCTCCTGATTATGTCGCACATATTTAGTAAGAATTTTGCCTTTCCGATCTCCCTCGAATGTATTAACTTCCAAATTAATGACAATTATGATAATAAGCCCAACAAGTAACTCTCTGTTTTCTATTTGAATATTCGTAGTATTAATTCTAACTTAGCCTGTACATCGGTTAATCTCAACACCTTAAAGTTGCAACCAAAAATTTTAATATTCACCGAGAGTTGGATCTACGACCATAGCGAAATCCCTGATATCCCTGGCTGTCAGACCGTTTCAGTTGGCCGTAGTAATAAGCGGGGCGGAGGTATTTGTGTTTACCTCTTGCGCTCGCTTCTTTTTCATACCTTTCCAGATTATAGCCTAGTTTCTCCTGATTATGAGGCCTTAACCCTCATAATTAATAAGAATGTAATTATTATGTCGATCTATCGCCCCCCCCCCCCCTTCCCGAAATTTTTCTGCTTTCATTAAGTTTTTAACTTCTGCGTTATTCGACTTTCAAATTTCTGAGAAAACAGTTGTGCTAGTGGGTGACTTTAACATTGATTTCAATAAACCTTCCCGCTCCTTAAATCTTCTTTTGGACCCTATTCTTCGTTCTGGACTCTTACCTACTACTCTCCCTTTCTCCCACTATTCCCCCCATCATAATTCTTATTCTGCCATAGATTCTTGGCCTGTAATACGTTGCACTGGAAGCCAATGAGAGTGGAGCTTCCTCGTAACTATGCTGATCGCTCTCGAGGGTTTTTCCTGACGGCGCTTGAAGGGAGGTCTCTGTGGCCTCCTGGTCACTTGCTTCCTTCTGGGCTGGCGGAGCGTGCGGCCGGGTGGATAAACCTGGGTTATCGTCCTCTACATCTTTATGGCCATGCCTTTCACTGCGCTGTCCGTCTGAGTCAGTTTTGGTATCGAGAGGGTCACTGTCGTGTGGAGAACTGCACACAGTAAAGTCATATTTAGTTTGATCAGATTGCTTAAAACTATCACTTGCCTGATAATCAGTCCGTATGAACATAAAATCCTTGGCCGATTCGCGGGGCCTGGAGTTCCTCGGATGCCTTCGAGATCGCCTCGGTTTACGGGCCCAGGGATTCCTCTGCTGAAACCTCGGCAGTAGCGAAGGGCCCTGAGTTCGATCGGTCGGAGCTTTCTCGGTTTGCTGCGGCTCCTTCCTTGTGGCGGGCGTCGTTGAGTTCCGTACTATCCGAAGCGGACTTCTAGTTCGATGGGCCTTGGAACGCTTATGCTTCACGCTATCTAATAAGGAAAGCGGCTTACATGACTCCTTGGACCTAAGTTCATACTAGGCGTTCGTACCTCTTGTTGGGCGTCCTGTCCGTCTATCATGAGGCCTTTCCTTCGATCGTGAGCTTTGCATCCGTTCCGTCCTGGGCTGTTGGAGCTGAGGCAGTTGGTGTTGCCTCAGCGGACGCCTAGTCAAAGGATCTTGAATTTACTATGTCTAGGCGCCCAGGCGCGCATGCCTTAAGTAACTGGCAGCCCATATTGGGCTGCGCGACTTATATAAACGCCTCAAAAATGAGGCCCGTTTGCGACTGGCGAGAAATTAAAAGGCCAACGGGAATGTTAATTGGAAAGACTGGTCTCCTCCAATGACCTTACATAAGCACTTAGATTTAGTGAAACGCTTTTTAAACGCATGCGGACCTAACCGTGACCATTCAAGAAGTAAAAAGGAACGAAGCTGAACGGACACTCTCCTCCACACAACTGCCAGAGTAGGAGGGTATCCTTGCGATCGATGCCATCGGACCAGCCAAAGTTTTTTGTTGATGTAAGCGATCGCAATTGCTAGGTCCGGTTTAATTACCTCGCCGGTGGAGTCATTTAAAAGACTTGTATACAAATCGGAGCGAAAATAGCATCCGTCGCGTAGCGCTCTGTGTGGCCGTACCTTAAACTGCGGGTCTCAAGAATTCGTCGCTTACTTTCATTTTTCCTGAAAATGATACAAGGCAATGACAATGATACAAACACTTATTGAAAGTAGTTATTATCATCGCTGTTATCGACGCATCAATATTCTCAGTTTCTCACGACTCCACATGTCATCAGGAACACGAGAAAAAAACGTAGCTCACCACATCACGTGATTACGTATCTAAATTTCTTGTGATCAGAGGAAATTCTTTATCATATTTCATAAAATAATGGCTAGTTATCAGTCCTATTCTTTAGTCGTTATTTTTAATGATGAGTACTATGAACATGTCATCATGGTTCAGCTATATAGATAAAAATATCAAAATAAAAATATTGAAATAAAAATATCTAAATTAGATTTATATAGAACGATTAACTTTCGATATAATTAAAAAATTCTGAAACGTTTTATACATTAAAATTTCCAGTATGTAGAATATGAGATGAGAGCTGCGCTATACGCCTATAAACATTTTTGACCATTTTAATTCGCATGCGATTTTTCTCAATTTGTCATTTATCCCTGCAAATATTTTTTGCTTAAAAATAGTTGAATATTTAATTGAGAGCCTAAGTTCCAAGAAGCACGTTAAATTAATTCAGTTTTATAAAAAAAAATGCTTAAACGTGAAGTTTAGTTTTCATTTAAGTAATCATTTTCATTTTTGTATATTTTAAATAATGAGTCATGTTTTATGTTCGAAAAAAAATCATTAACTGATTAGTATTATTTTGATAGTTCTCATTTAGAACATGACATCAGACATTTTGTCATTCTTTAATAAATTATTTTTCAGGAATTTAGTTGGTATTTGAATATTTATTCCGCATCGGTGTGTGTGCTTTCTTTCATCTGCTTATCCCGTTTAGTAGGTCTCGATGTTTACATTTTAATCTTTAAATATTTTAATATTTGCTTTAAATAAGTAATCGTGTTTTATAATTCTAAATCTTAATAATATGATTTATTTTTAAAAGAATCGCTCTAAATAATAATAGAAACGGTTTATTTTTCCTTCAGAAATCATGGTTTCGTTAATACGATTTGGATTTTTATCAGATTTATCAGTCACTGAGCCATTAGACACAGCCAAATCCGAAACAGTAAATAAAGAAGTAAAGTGTGATGAACATACAAAAAGTAAAAGGAAGTTTTGGGTCAATATCGCCATGCTTACTTTCTTCACAACACTGACTTACTCAACCTTCAATGCCCTAATCAATGTTACGACGTCGCTTTTGACGGAAAATTCTTTAGGAAATGTTGTTGTAATTGCAGTAATAGTACCACAGATTTTCTCAGGAGCTTTTTTATCGTATTTTACCATTAATAAATTAGGAGTAAAGCGAACTGTAATAATCTTTATGGCACTAATGAGTGTTTATACTTTAGGCTTCTTCTACCCTATCATGCCCATTATGATTGTAGCTGCCATCATCGGTGGAATGTCGATAATTATAGTGTCTACGGCCATATATGCATATGGCAATAATGCTGTGTTCTGGTATGTAAGTGCAACTAACGGTAACATGGATGCCATTCTTCCCTTAGTAAATGGCCTTCTGACAGCAGCTATAAGCGGAGGGTTTTTATGGGGTAATTTGTTGCTTTATTTTATCCTTGATAATGACTCCTCCCCTATACCGAATAACATGACAAACGCATTCTGTGGAACTGATTATTGCAACCAAGACCTATTTGAATCATCAGCTGTGCAACCTCCAGAAAAAAAGAGAGTTTTAATTCTTTTAGGAACTTTCGTTGCAATAAATGCCACTGCTATCATAGGAAGCGCTTTTCTCGGAAACTTTCCAGTAGAAGATAATAATAAACCTAATGATTATTCTAGTAAAATTCCCGCATTTCTCAACATATTAAAGGACTCGTTTACTGTTTTGAAAGATCTGAAAGGAGTTTTGATCATCATAATGATATTATTTTTTGGGCAGGAAGAATTCTTTTCTATAAGTATTTTCACACAGGTTCGTAAAACAAATACATTTTATTTTGTTCTTAGGTTATAATTTCGTTCAGACCTTTTTACAATATAAGTAGTAGTGATAAAAGAGATTAAAAATAATACGTTTTATACTTTCTTCAAAGTTCTGTAAGAACTCTGAGCTTGTCATAAGCTTCTACACTCTGTCTAACAAAAAAAAAAAACAAAAAACAACAAAAAAAAAACTATGTCAAGGTGTGAAATTTAAAATTAGCCAATCAGAGTGATTAATAATCGCTCGAGCAACTGCTTCTCTGAAGATTGTAAAGCGCCCTATAGCATTTTAATAAAAGCATCCTCCTTCCTCTGAAAGCTATTATAAGATAATGTAGGCTAGATAATGCCCTTTAACGCCGCTGAAAGGGTTAATAGATATAACGAGGCACCTAGAGCTAGTTTTTTTTTTCTTTGGACAGAGTATATAGTAGTTTTCTTTTAAATTGGCGGGTCAAGGTCACACGCTTCCCCTTAGCCTCCACATCGGGTTCAATTTTTTAAAGATAAAAATACTGTCACTTTGAATCTTGCAATTATTATAATTATTATCGTTATTAGTAAGTATTTGCCAGGATTTAGAACATTAAAATATCGAATGTACTTAGATTATTTCTCGTAATCAGAAAGAGGTTAATAGTGATTTAGTTCAGTTATTTCAATAGCCTCTAAAAAGAAGAAGATTGATATGGTTACACGCGAAATATTCGCATGACCTTAAGCCGCCAGTTTAAAAGAAAAGTACTATAATACAGGGTGATTATAAAAAAGTTTCAGGGGTTGCTTAGAAAGTTATGAACCAATTTTTTTTTCTTGGAATCAAATGTCTGAAACTTACAATAGTATAAACATGTTTCCTTTATGCATGATTTTTTCACATAATTCTTATTAACTTATGGTCACTTGGGCCGGTCTGGAAAGTGAAAGTTTTCCCCACAGAAGAGCCTCATTGGAGCTCTGTGGCGAGAAAATTAAAAAAGAATGATGTGTTTTTAAAGCACTATATACAAAGAAGGAACGACAGCAATAAGCGCATAATGCTACGGCCACACAGCGCGACGGACGCCACGGATGGGACGTCCAAACAATATGCGCCTCCATTCTCTATGTACAATATTGTAAGTGACTACACAGAGCTGCGGACGCTACGCATGCGACGTTCTGGACGTTTTATTTGCCCAAATATTTTATGGATGTCCAAAACGTCCGACGTGGATGGGCATGCGCAGTAGACTAGAAATGGTGATGTGTTCATGCTATGTTCGCTGAAATGTAATCTGCATTTTTATGCGGATGATACTGCCGTTATGACATGGGCACACCAGCCGGCTCACGTTATCACTCGGCTGCAATGCGCCTTGAAGCAGTTCGAAGACTGGTTTAACTGCTGAAAGTTGAACCTTAACGTCGGAAAGTGCAAGGCTTTGTACCTCAATAGGAAGCTCAAGCGTCCCCCAGATTCTCTTGTTCTGTTCAATAAGAAACTGGACTGGGTGGACACTACAAATATCTGGGAGTTATCATTGACTCAAGAGTCTCATGGAACCGGCATATGTCCTATGCTCTGAACAAAGCGAAGAGGGCTAAGTACAGTATCATAGCTCTCATGGATCGCAACAGCGCCCTCAGCATTGACAATAAGCTACTTCTGTACAAATCGATTATCCGGACCATACTCCTCTATGGCATGCCTGCGTGGGCGACTATCTGTAAAACCAGATGGAGTGAACTACTGTCATTCCAGAATGTTACCCTGAGGACCATTGCTCAGCTGGACAGAAAGAAGATGAAAAATCAATCCATCCACATGGATATAAACATGGCCCATATCGGAAAGTTTATACAGGATCTCCTTTTGATTATGATACAGAAGATGAAGACTCACGACAATAAACTTGTGAATGGAATACTGAAGAACTCAATGAATATGAACTGGCATACGAAGTATCGTAAACCGAGGCACGTTCTTGACGTCAATTTTGAAGATATTAGCAACGTCTCTTTCGGACTACTGGAAGATGTGATAATCTTCTTTCTCCTTGTGTTTTTTATTTCGTTTGTATTTTGTTTCTGACAATCGTCAATCTTATTTTCTTTTTTGTATAATATGGAAGACCGCTTGGGTTGGTTAGGCTTCTTGACTACCTCAGTGTATTTCATTTGGAGTTTATTCTGGTTGGATGAGCT
Source organism: Rhysida immarginata (assembly GCA_023313115.1). Lineage (NCBI taxonomy): Eukaryota > Metazoa > Arthropoda > Chilopoda > Scolopendromorpha > Scolopendridae > Rhysida > Rhysida immarginata. The sequence goes on along the minus strand of JAHWFO010023044.1, from coordinate 1,643,080 downwards.
TTGTGAAAGCGCTGCTTTCGTCCCATTCTAACAAATGTACACTTCACTGTTCGATTGTCGATTGTCCAAACTCTGTATCGGCATTGAATAATGAACTCAATGAGTTCGAAATACGTATATGCTTAATAAAATTCTTTTGTGGACAAGAGGTTGTTATCAGTTGGTCATGTCGTTATCCACAGTCCTTTTCAGTTTCTCACCATTAACTTTTTAAAAACTTTTTAACGTTAAGAGCTGATTCTTATGCTTTTTTATGCTGAATCCGTTTCTGGTCTCTTTTTTTCTATCACCCACAGATTTCTTGTTTTTCAATGAAACATTTTAAATTATTCAGAGTTTGGGGCCTGATAAATTTCCTTGTGGCCCAAAAATATAGATCCATTGACATTGCAGCCGTTTCTCTTCACGCCTGTTACTCTGACTTTGCAGTCTGTATGCATAAAGCTTGGAAACGTGACGTGATAGAAAAAATTCTAAAAGAAAATTCGGATTTGCACACTAAAAACTACAATTAATAGGACAAATTCATTCATAATGCCTTTCATCGTTGGCCTGTGTAATCTGAACCCATTAAAATACATTTAATGCAGTTCTCGATGGTAATCAACAGTTATAGTAATGGCGTTAGTGCCAGACATAACCATGGAAGAAGGAAATAACCAGAGCTGCAACAAAAGAACATTTGATTTCATCAAACGCTTCATTACTCGTCAAACTCGAGCTGTCATTTTATAGTTCGCCAGTATTTCACTTATAATCTATGTAGCTCCTGGCTGTTTCCATTTCATGATAACATCGTTTACACTTGAACAAGATAACTGAAGCAGGCAGAATTTTCTGAAACAATTTCTTGCAAACTTAGGCATCTAATGCAGCAAAATTATATTTAAACGCTGTGTCTTATTTGTAATTGTGAGGGCCATGATTGTGACGTATACGGGCAAGTTCAGTTGGAGGAATGAAATTGTAAAAAAAAAATGTGCTTTAATTAGCTAAATATCAATCGCGAAATTGGAGGGATGTAAAGGAAACAAATTATTTAAAGAGAATACTGAAAGAGGCAATTGCAATAAAATTAAATGTCAGCAAAACCATCCTTAGATATGTGGTTGCTTAAACAGTATTAAAAAGGCTGATAGGAAAAAGTTTTTATAAATCTTCACCAAAGATACGCTGTTGAGAAAGTATACGTAATGCCGGTATCCAATTAATATCACCATATTTTCTGGGCTATTACAGTTGTAGTCTTTATGTTAGAAAGCTCTTAATGAATGAGCAAAAAAGTTGTATTTATTAATTATCATTTAAAGAGCTCCTCAATATTCATTATATTTGACAGAATTTTTGAAGAGACCAGTGCTTTTAAATACTATGTAAAATATTAGATAGAAAAATTTAAATTTTACACAAAAATACAGTCACATGGATTTTTATTTGAAAAATGATATAATAGAATATTTATTTACTATAGAGCTTCCGTGTTCTCTTTGATTTATGATAACGCCAATTTCAACATATGGATTGGGAAGTCTGTCTATAATTCGCAAGAAGTAGTTTTACAATACGCAACGAATAGAAATGCAAAGAGATATCTATATAGCTTGAATAAGAAACCAGACCAATGCATTAAAAAAAAATGATCGGTAACGCAATAATCATCTAAAGAATAAAGCGAATATACATTTCCACAAATAAAATTTTACTTTAAGCATGTACAGTACTTTTCTTCATCTACAAAAAAAGTACATGAACAAAGTAGTTTAAAACTCCTAAGTGGAATAATCTTATTTTGAATATTGAAGACTATAAGTATGATAGTAGTGTTCCTGTTTGACTCAAAAGTTTGTTTATCTAAGTATTTCTTAATTTTTTAATGACTAATTATAAAAATTTCATTCGTGAATTTTTTTTTCATTTATTTTGATTAATATAAATTTGTTGATTATTTTTGATCTCTGTTTTTCCTTTTAGGCCTTTATCACTTGCAATGCCGGTATATCCAAAGTGGGATATATTATGTTTGCTTATGGTGCTGCGCAAATAGTCATGGCAGCAACCCAGTGGATTTTATTACAATTTTTGAAAAGAATAGTGGTCATGATCACTGTGTTCGCCATTTTCTGTGGGGTCTATCTTTACCTCCTTCTCTTTTCTTCCTCATTTAATGTAACTGTCTACTTTATCATTGCAGTATTGTTTGGAGTAGCAGATTCGTGCATGGTTTCTATGATCTTCTGTAAGTACATTTCTGATATTCATGATTTATTACCTCCTAAAATAAACTCACTGTTGAGCTTCTGTTTTTTTGTTGTTGTTTTTTTTTTACCTGTTTTTTTATTTTTTTATTGTAATAAATTTCTGTATGATAATTTTATGAGCATTTCTTTAAACCTTATACATAAATTTCTTCAGTTTAAAATTAGGAAAAACAGAAAATCTTAAAGTAGCGAAATTTAACTAGAGTGCTATCTTAAAGTAAATGGATATCTCTATACATGGATGTATATAGAATCGTTTGTTTGTTTGTATGTGTGTGTTGCTCCTAGCGTTCTGATTGGCTAAAATTCAATAATGATCAACAATTAGTTTTACCGAGGGATGATTATTGTTGATGAAGAAATGTGTCCTTTATTGTTGCACACTTAAGCATTTTTATCGCCGGCTTGACCACACGATCAACACCTCCTAGAGGACAACCACAACCTTAAGCAATAAAAAAGAACCTGAACTATATCATCCTTCCCTACAATAGACAATTTCCTAAAAGACTAGAAAAAATTGCCCATGGATTCACTAATTCAATCTGCAGGTTGCCTACAAAAATAGCAACAACCTATACAATACATGCCGTATGTCAGTGCTAAATTGCGCTATGTAATCTAAGTGGCGGAGTTACTGGGGGAAACAACTCTGGCTTTTTTGTAGGGAATAAGTGAGGGGTTTGAAGTCAGTTTATATATTGAATGTGTGCCCTTCCAGCTCAGGCTGAAATTGCTTTGTGGCGAAGTAGATTGCAAGGGGCTCACGATCGTACGTGGAATACTTCAGCTCTGCTGTTTTTAAGGTGCTGGAATAAAAGTATAGAGCCGGGATGAAAATGCAAATAAACGTAGCAAATCCATGCTGATTTTATTGCTTCTTTATAGACGTGAATTAGATGATACAAAACGTTGTTTCCAGGAGCATTTAACAAAGAATAAGGAAACAAATGCAAATTAACAGCCATTATGCCAACCTACCCTCTTGCAAGGTGGAAAAAAAGTTTAGAGTCGTCCACTTTCTTGCTTATTTATTAGATGAAAGGATTATTTAAGGTGATGAAAGTATACAGCAACGTCATATTATTTAACGTCAACGTCATTCGAGCATATACTATTTGTGTTATATAACACAAATATACAAGATTCCAAAAGGGCAACATGTTTCAGAGTATGAAAGAGGGCAAATTGTTGCTCTGAAAGGATGCGGAAAGACTGGTTCTGAAATTGCGAAAGAAATTGGACGTTCCAATCAGCTATTAACAAATTTCTCCAAAATCCAGATAAACATGGAATAGCACCCAGATCTAGAAGACCAAGTATACTTTCCGCTCGCCAGACATCAAGAATAAGAAGCCTTGTTCGTCATCAGCACCTCTCTTCTTCGCAAATTGTTGCCGAACTAGACCTCCCGTGCACTAGATCAACCGTACGAAATGTGTTGCATTCTTCTCCAAATCTGCATTACTCAAAAATGGAAGGAAGACCACCTCTGACAGCAGCTCATCGTGAAGCGCGTGGCGTTTGCTAAAAAAATACGTTACGTACGGTGGCAAGAATGTTGTGTTCTCAGACGAGAAGTTCAACATGGACGGACCAGATGAGTTCAAGTACTATTGGCATGATATTTGAGATGAAAAGGAATTCTTTTCAAAGAGACAGTTTAGAGGTGGCACATTAATCACTTGGGGAGGGTTTGCTGCTGGCGGAACTACACCTATTGCATTCGTATCACACCGGATGAATTCCATTGCATATCAAGATATTCTAGGCTCAAATTTGCTTCCATACAGACCGCTCATAACGGAGGGTGAATGGATTTTCCAGCAGGACAATACTGCGATTCACAGCTCGGCCTCAACCTAGGACTGGTTTGACGCTAATTCTGTGATTGCTCTAGACTGGCCATCCCGGAGTCCAGATCTCAACCCAGTGGAGAACATTTGGGGAATCTTAGTACGTTCTGTAAACAGCAGTTTCCATCAGTACGGTAATAAAGAAGAATTGGTGAATAGTATCACTGCAGCATGGCAAAACTGAGTGAATCAATGACATACAGATTAATAAAGGTCATTGAGAAAAAGGGTGCCTTTATTATTATCATGAGACCCTAAACTTTTTTCCAACTTGCAAGTGGCTAGGCTGGGATAGTGGCTGTTAATTTGCATTTGATTCCTTATTCGTTGTTAAATGCTCCTGGAAACAACTGCTGTATAATCTAATACACGTTTATAAAAAAGCAACCAAATCAGCATGGATTTCCTACGTTTATTTGCATTTTCATCCCGGCTTTATACTTTTTTCCAGCACCTTAGTTTGCGTGAGAAGAAGGTGAGGGGTTCGTTGCCTTCTGCATGTAGAGCCGCTCCGATGGCGACGTTTGATGCGTCGACCACCAAAGAAAGCTTTGACCGGGGGCGAAGTAGTTGAGAGTGGCGGTGTTCGCTAAATCCTCCTTGCATGATTCAAAGGCTTTTAGTGCTTCCTCTGTCCATGGGATTGCTTTAGGTAATCAGTTAGTATTGCCTGTGTTTCAGCGGCGTGGGGCAAGAATCGCCTTTAAAAATTCAACATAGGAAGGTAGCGTCTGAGTTGTTGGATTGGGGAAATTTAATATAGCCTGGACTTCTGTGGAGTAGGGCGGACGCCTTCGAGTGTAATTAGGCAGCCCAAAAAGGTGACTGATTGTTTGCCCAGGTTGCATTTGGAAGCGTTTAGTTACAGGCAGTAGGCTTGTAGGCGGTCCAATACGCGTCGTAAGTGGAGCATGTGCTTTTCTTCTGTGGGGAGGCGACTAGGATGTCGTCCAAGTAAGGTATACAAAAATCCAGACTAGACAGCACCCATCTATGAAAATGACTAAATTTCTAGCATAGAGTTGATTGCATCATACAAAACTGTGCATCCCAAGTTTTTACATTTAATGTTCAATTTTTAATTTTAACTACAGGGAACTCATTAAATTCACTATGAGTGGGATGGAATCATGATAATGTCAATGAGATATTAATTGTGAAAAGTTAACAACATTATAAGATAGACCCCGAAACATGCCGCCATACCTGAAGCCATTTGGGAAGCTCCGCCTCCCAGAACCGTCGCCGAAAATGAGTGCAGATTATGCAAAACACATGACTAAACATGAGGATAGATGAATAATAATTCTTTCACACGCCTATCACTCAAAGATAAGTTTAACTTTTCGTTAACTTCGTATTTTAAGTATTTTATTATATTTTATAAACAATTTTTCTACCATAGTTGTTAATTTCAATTTCGTTTCGATCATCTTTCAGTTATGTATTTTTGATTTATGCTTGTGGAAAGTGATTCCTGATCCTTTTTCGTGTTTTGTACAGTTGTAAGCGGAACAACTTTCAGGAATGGTTTTGAGTTAATTATTCCTTGGGTCCAAACTCGTCAAAAACAAACAAGCTAGCCAGCTAACTATTCCATGGCTGGGATTAACAATAGGATTCGGAATCTACCTTTAATATGCGTCACTAGCAGAGGCCCGGCGTTGCCCGGGATAATTACGCTTTTAGGTAAGCAGAACAATTTCAAGAAGTTAAATTGTAATTCCAAATTGGTAAAATATTAACTCAATAATAAAACACAGAGCGAAAGGACTACGTACCCATTCTAAGAAAAATCCGAAGAACAGGAATTCTAGGTGATATACCGGAACTTTATTTAACCTGTTGTTGACTTGCCTCAGATTAAAATGATATTCATCTTCACCACCGGGCATCTTCACCATCTTGCCCTTGACATAGAAGCTCTTATACCCTCTTGCTCTATTCGAAACTCCCGTTGTTCAGATTTTTCCAAGGCCCGTATAGCTTTTTCTGTTTTAGCTGCAGAGTTTCTCTCACCAACACTCGTTCTTTATCTTTCCTTTCCACACACAAATTTTTGCCAGTCGTCTGGACGTTTGATACGGAACTCAAGGGAGACACGTGTGACTCCTTGTATTCCAGTGGTGTTCCGCGGTGGTGAATATGGATATCATTTTAATCTGTGGCAAATCAATAAGAAGTTAAATAAAGACCTATTATATCACCTAGAGTTCCTGTTTTTCGTATTTTTCTTAGAATGGATAGTCCCTTAGAATGGATGTTGTATTGATTGAGTTATTATTTAATCAATTTGGAGATTTTGGAATTAACTTCTTGAGATTGTTTTGCTCACCTACAACTGTATTTATCCCGGGTCCTCTGCTGGTCATATGTATATGTAGAAGAAAGATTGGTCACGCTGATTCAGTCTCTAATGCCACTGTTGAATTTTAACTAATCAGAATGCTAGGAGAAGCACATAAACAAACAGACAGACAAGCGGTTTTATATATACAGGGTGATTATAATTAAAGTTACGATTTCAAAAATCTATAATTTGAAAATACTCGTCAGAATGACCTGATATTTTAGCAGAACAATCGTGAGGCAATGGAATTTTGTTTGGCGAAGGAAAAAAAATAGTTCCAAAATCTGCCGATAGATGGCGCTGGCAGGGTTCACATTGTCTGGAGATATGCAAATTATGGAGATGCTAGGATTATAAGCCGCCATTTCCAACGACGTGGCCGCCACGTTCCCCCGACTTAAACCCCTGTGATTCTGGCTTTGGGGGTACCTGAAGAATGTTGTTTACTGCGGACGGATTGAGAATCTAGCCAACTTGAGGGCAAGCATCACACACCAGATCTATTGCATCAGTACAGATTCCCTCCACATTCCATTTTGCGCTTCTAATTAGTAGCGGAACAAGGCGGAGGGCATATCGAACAACTTCTGCCTTAATCATCAGTAAGATGTTTGTTCCATGAAGCTCTGTTTTTTTGGCATTATCACTGTTGTCGCTGTAAACACGTATTCTTGTCTAAAACAAAATAAGTATATATGTGGATCGTACTAATGAACAGATTAATAGCACAACACTCTTTAACCACAACTAAAAAAGGCGTTAAACAAGAAATAAAACAAAAATAATGAAAAAAACAATACAACCTGTAAACGTCTTTCGAAAGCTTTGCTTTCATCTTCAGCAGACAAGGAGAACCTCAAGAGATTCTTGAGAGAACTGACTTGTTTATTGAATTAGCAAGGTATACATAGTGAACAAAGACCAAAGAAACAAAAACCCCCCGAAAACGTAATCACCGTTTTGGTAACTGGGCCACCCATTGGATCAAACTAGATTCACCAATGGGGCCCCTGTCCGAATTTAACAGTAACTCCTTATCCGTTTTATTTATAGCTAAGCTTTCGTAAGAATCTAACAAGTATTTTTTATTGACCGATTTTATTAATTTCACACTGAATTCGTGGCCCGTGTCCAGGGAATGCTTCGCGATGGCTGACTGGTTACTTCTGCCAAATCTTGTGTGGTTTTAATGCTCCTTAAATCTTGTTTCAATGCTTCGGAACGTCTGCCCTTTGTACACCATAGGGCATTGGTTACATTGAGCCTGGTAGATGCCTGATTTTTGTAGTGGTGGGATCTGGTCCTTAGGTAGATCTGATCGTAGATGCCTGACGAGTAGTTTTTAAATTATCGATTTTTGAAATCGTAACTTTAATTATAATCACCCTGTATATAGAGGGTGGACCAAAAAAAACTCGCCACTGAAAATTTCTAAGTCCAATGGAAACGGTCCAGAAAGGGGTGAGTGATTCTAGAGGGAAGAACGCTACCATTAATTAAGGTAGGTTCTCTTTAAATGGAACGAGTGATTTCTAGACGAAGGGTACCGAAAGTTCTGGCAAGAAGCGATTATGTTTCAAATTACATTATTACATTTTCAACCTGTAAATCTCATTATTCTGACGAACTTTAAAAAGTCAACATGTGCTCAATTCTCGATTCCTCATAGAGTATTCCTCATTAAGCAGTATTACATTTTGAATGGCGTGCACAGCAATGACAATTCTACACCGTCCAGCAACAAATCTTTCGTGAATTTCAGCGAAAGTTTAGAGAAGAATTTCCTGAAAGACGTCCGCCTACAAGACGTGTACTACACGAACTACTCGCCAAATTTGAAACCGACGGAACAGTACAAAATGTAAACCGAGGAAGAAGTGGTCGATGGACATCTGTGCAAACAAACGATGCGAACTTAATCGTAAAGTGTTTATTTTTCATTTTATATTAGTCAATAGATATTCAGTAAAAGAGACAATGATCTAAAAAGTGTACAATTTATGTAATATTTAAGAATATGTTCATCTCGTCTAGAAATCGACTCGTTCCATTTAACGTTAACGCCTGCCTTAATTATTGGTAGCGTTCTTCCTTCTAGAATCGCTTTCCCATTTGTGGACATCGGCCTCGGTGGCTCAGTGGTTGCGTGATCGTCTCTGATGTCCGAGGACGCGGGTTCGACCCCGGCCGAGGACGACGAGGATTTTTTCAGGAGGGAAATCCTGAGATCACGCACTTCCTTCGGAAGGGAAGTAAAGCCGTTGATCCCGTGTAGTCGTTTGCCGGCTGCACGTTAAAGAACCCTTGCGAGGTAAAATGACCCCTATAACGCCGTTCTATAACGTGGCCCCTATAATGCCGTCCTGGAATGACCATGGCAGTTGAAAAGGACGTTAATACCAAACAAAACAAACCAAACCATTTGTGGACCCTTTCCATTGGACTTAGTAATTTACAGTGGTGAGTTTTTTGTGGATAATAGTTATGTTTTACATATATTTCTATTTACTTTTAAAATATGAAATGAAATTATTAGAATATAATTATAGAGTAATCAGCATATAGGAAGTCAATAAAACTGTGGATATAATACACTAATAAATAATAAAGCGAATACACATTTCCAGAAAAATTTTACTCTAAGATTGTATGTACATATCGGGGACGTACTCCCCTTCTTCAGCTACAACATACTCTAAAACTAGCAATATATACAACCAGACAATTTATAAAAATAAAAAATAATAAAATAAAATAACCAATCATCTCTGTAGCTACTAATACGTAAACAACCAATAACTGACGTCCATAGGACCCTTGTCCGAGATAAGAATCTGATTTGGTGTTCTATTGACGATTTCCAAGAATACTAGAAAGTTCAGTAGTTTTGAATGATTAATCGTTTGTAGGATCTTGTAAGCGTTTTTATCCGTTTTATGACCGGTGTCAAAGATGTGGGCTGAAAAGGTGGAGGCGTTTTTATTCCCAGTTCTAATGTACGTGAAGTGTTCTTTGATTCTAACGTTTATTAGGAGCTTTAACATAACAGCTACTTATAAGCATGCGCCCTTGGTCTGTACGTTTGTCCGGCCGGCCGGCCGCCGTTTGCACGATGACTTGAAAACGGATTAACTTTTTCAATTCCTGTTTTCAGAAATATGACCATCAAAGTCTTACCTCGGCCGTATCAACTTTTCAGATTTTTTCGCGGATCCTTCAAGTCGAATTCACGTGCTAAAACAGTGAGTGTAAATGGCATGTCATATTACAATCGATTTGTCAAGAAGGAATACATTGTTACTTTCTGTTCATCTTTTAAGCATTACTGATATCGGCGCGCGCACGTGAAATCGCTTTGTCGACGCACGATTGCTCAAGTGCTAATAATCTTCATTATTAAGTAGTGGAAGAATGGAGCTACTTATTGATTTATAATATCAGTCCGTCCCCTTCATAATTTCTACATTTTTTGAGGTAGAAGGTTGAAATTCGCTCATTATGGGCATGTCCACCTTCACCATTTAGTTTGGGTTTGATTGATGCACTGGGGTCGAAATTACGGGGGTGGAATTCAGAGAGGATAAAAGATCTATATGCTATTTAGGTACGTAAAAGAATGAAATTCAGTATCCAGATTTTTCTGGCAAAATGAAGTTTAGGCCCAGTTGTTCCATTGGGGTCGGATTTGCGAGGGTGGCAGTCACACGATCTTTAGAACTATGGCAACAAATGGCATGTGATATATCATACGTTCGGAAATGATGAAAAAGCAAAGAAAATAGAGCATATTTTATATTTTTTACATTTTACGTTCGAGAAAATTATATTTTTTGATTAAAATACTTAGGGAGAGGTAAAAAGTGCAGATAAAGGGGTAAAAATACATGGCTGCAGGATCTGCTATTGCCTTACCCTATTCGGGGGGGGGGGGGGATAATTTCTTTTTAATAAATTTATAAATGTATTTCTGCTTCACTGCTAAAGCTCTTCCTTGGAATGTTTACAAGATTTTATTCTTCTTAACGACTGCCCGTAATACCGCTTATCACACGAAGAACAATAATTTTCATACACATCACCACTCTCACAATCTGGCATACTGTCTTTGTTGCTGCCGATCATATTTTAACAGTGTTGTTGTGTTTTTACTGTATAAGCAATTTTATAATTGTGGCTTTTGGCAATTTTCTCAAATCCATTTATTAGCTGTCTATTGTACGGGAGAAGTAAAAAGTTATTTTCGGATTTATTGTGCAGGGTCGTGATTTCCTTGATCCTAATTTTCTTCCGGACGTTGTTAGTTAGCTTGTTTATGAAGACGTCATCGTAGCCATTCAGAATTGCATACTCGTTGATTTTTTCTACTTCAGCCTTGTAAATTTCCATAGATAATGGGAACGTGAGGGCTCTGTGTATCATATGATGGAACCAATGACGTATATTAAAGATAGACTCCGAATTCTATTGTTAACAGCGGCAAAAAGTGAAGCAAATTAAGCCATGTTAGTTCTGGCCAGGAGTGAGCCGTGGAGTAATTAGCTGTCTGGCTGCTTTGTTTTTGAAGATTTTGGGCCTGAGGTATAATTAATTCAAAACCATTCCTCAAAGTTAAACTGCGTACAACTGTACAAACTAACAAAATAAAAAGACCAGGCATCATTTTCCTCAAAAATAAATCAAAAATACTTCAATAAAATGAAAATACGTAACTGAAAGACAATCGAAACGAAATTGAAATTGAAACCATGATCGAAAAGTTGTTTAAAAAACATAATAAAATACTTCAAATACAAAGTAAACGACAAGATAAACTTATCACTCCGTGATCGGCGTATGAAAGAATTATTAATCAGCTACTCTTCTGTTTAGCCATGTGTTTTGCATCATCTTCACTCACTTTCGGCCATGACAGTTCTGGGCATGGAGCTTCCCAATTTGCTTCAAGTTACAACAATAGGATTCGGAGTCTATCTTTAAAATACGTCATTGGATGGAACGCTACGGCTTTATGGCTATAACAATGATTGGAGTCTTTGTGTATGTAGATTGGAGTAACAGTTGGCTTTCGGTAGACGTCTACACATAGTTTCTCATCTTTTCTATAAAGGAGACCTAATACAAAAAGATTTGAAATTCGCTATCCCAGACTTGAGGAATGATGTAAAGAGCATTCTTTCTTTCATACTTTCGGACCAATTCTCCCTAAATAAGCACGATTATAAAGAACTAGCAAAGGTACCCGGCGTTGCCCGGGATAATTACACTTGGATGTAAACAGAACAATCTCAAAAAATTAAATTAAATTTTGCAATATCTTCAAAATAAACACATGAAAATGCTTAGAATTAATACAGTAAAAATTCTTAATGAAAATTCGAAAAAAATCTTTTTAAAGGCTCACAATGGATGGACCGCTCCAATAATTTCTTACTCAGGTAATCTTACTTCAGATGTACACTTGATGTTGTTGCAATTTCCACTCTTCTCTCGTTGTGTTGAAGCAAAATTTGGCCTTTCATCACTTTGGGTAGTCTAGCGGTCGCCAATTCTTCTATTTACTTGCTTCCCATTTGCTCAATACAGCACGGAGCTAAAGGTTTGCTTTCTCTGTCGTCTTTCCACTCTTTCTCAATAGTCTGCTAACTCTTCATTATCTCCAGCTACTGATCATTTTTAAAGATTTTCAAGAAATTATTAAGTACTAAGAACTCTCTTTTCTAAGAAAAACCTGAATAACAGGAATTCTATGCATTGTAACAAATTGAAACTTATCCATATTGCATCATCATTTTATGTTCATTGTTATAATTCTTGGAAAGGATTGCTTTATCATTGCATCATCATTTTGAGCTCATTGTTATTGGTGAATTGCGTGTTGAAACCATTGTTGATACCTATTGTTGCACAAACTTTTATTTGCATTGTTGGTCATGAGATATATATTGTTGGTCCGTGCAGAGTGTTTGTGAATTGCGTGTTGATACCATTGTTGCAAAAACTTTGTCTTGCATTGTTGGTCATGCGATATTTCTCATTAATATGCCCTGCCATAACCATGAATATCGATTTTTTATCAATAATTATTATTTTTTCGAAATCTGAAGTAGACAGTGACCTTCCTCATGCTTTGAAGGTCATGTATGCGAAATTTCATCAAGATCGGAATAAAACTGTAGATTTGTATAAAAAACGTACACACAGATCCACAGACCCACACACAGACCCACAGACGCACAGACCCACAAACATCCTTCTTTATATAGATAGAAGATTCCGTAATCAGTTCAAAAAACAGCTCGATAATAATCTAAGCACCTATAAATTAACCAACCAAGAAATGGATAACAAGAAAATGGATAACAAAAAGTTAAGATCGAACTATTTTTTATGTGCATATGCCATAATTTAAGTACATGTCGTGCATTTATGTATGTTTGTGTAAATTTTCAGCACATTCGCATAAACATTTTCATTTAAATGTTATTTTAAGTATCCATTGTTGATAATGATAACCCCATAAGTAGATTTAATTAATGAAAAAGAAGGAGAAAAGAAGGAGAAGGAGGTAACCCCGAAGAGAAGAAGTTTAAAAAGTTTGTCCAAACCATCCACTTCTGGTACAAAAATAGTAAAATGCACACGTATTGAGATATCGGATACAAGTTCCGATGAAGAAATTCAGCTCTCGTCAGATGAAGATGATTGCCCATATGCCTTTTGTGGAAAAAAATATTCTGATCCCAAATCAGTCCACAGAGGTTCATAGATTCAGTGCCAAAAATGTTGTTTATGGTATGACAAATGTGTGGGAACGGAGAAAAGAAAAACAATTTACATGTGGGAAATGTCTGTGGAACAATCTTTTTAGTTTAAATTTGAAATAAATCTATTTTTGTTTATTTGAATTCAATAAATTTTTCTTAACCATTTTCTCTTCTCCATTTGATTGATTAACCAAATCACCCTCCTGTGGAGGGTTAATTGGTTAACTGACACACTTTTTAAAAAATTGTGAAGCACACTTTTTTTTAATGCTTGGGCTGGCTAGGTTGGCTGAGGTTTCTAACACATTTGAATTGCAGTGAAGCACACCGTTGGGAATTTTCATTCCTTGAGTGATTCTTTCTCGCCCATTTTCTCAAAATCTTTCAAGGGGAAGGCTGGGATTAAAAATTGTTTTTAGACTAATGTGGTGTTGCTCTACAAGGTAGCGATTGGAAATTATTCTCTATCTTTAATAGTTTTCGAGTTAGCAAATAGATGACCAACGCCAAATCTGAATACGGCAATGAATTCCCCACCCCCCTATTACCTATAGATAGGGGGGTGGGGAATAGATCTCGCCTACCTGGCACCTTTGAGATATCTGCCATGTTACCAGACTTTTTGGACACCCTGTATAGACAAGGTGGGGGGAGGGGGGCAATTGAAAATAATATCTCTCATTGGTTAAGCGGAAGGGAAATAACGACTATTGGACAAGTTAAACAGTGGGCCAATAAAATAAGGGGAGATACATTGTCAATAGAGGGGAGGGAAGTAAATAAAACAAAAGGTTAAAAAAATACCCAAAGAAAAGTAAGCTAAACTATAATAAACAAAAAAATTTTTTTTAAATAGTGACAAAAACAATAATAGTGAATGAAAAATAATAAAAAATAAAAAGAAAGAAACAAGAAGACACAGAATCAAGTCAATAAATCAAACAGAACAGACTTTGAGATCGGCCCTTTGTCCATATTTAATAACTTTTAGAATCCCTTTTATAGATTTCTATACTCTCAAGGCTGTCTAATTGATTTCTTGAATTGACAGACCTAAGTAACTTAAAATTATCTGAACTAATACCATGACAAGTGTCAAAAAAAAAAAATTGGCGATGCTCGACCTGTCCGAACTGCCATACTTTATATAAGCTAAATGCTCTTTCCACCTTTTAATAATATTTCTGGAGCTCTGACCAACATAAATCTTCTCACAAAAATCAGGTCGAAATAGATAAATTCCCGACTTATCCAGAGGTGGGATGGCATCTTTAGGATTTCCTAAGAGTGCTTTCAAAGTATTCCCACTTTTGAATGCAGTATTCTAATTGCAAGCGCTACAAATCTATTTCTGGCCCTTAGTTAATTGCGGATCATAGGCAATACTAATAAATTTAGAGTTTGTGGTCTCTGGAGTTAACTTCGTGAAATTCTTTCTATTTAAAAGAAGTTTATGCCTACGGAGTAAGTTGTCAACAATTTTATCCGAAAAGTCATTCAACATTGCTATAGATTTCATGGTACTCAGTTCAGTTTGGTACCTTTGGTCGGATAAAGGAACATTAAGAAGGCGGTGGATAATAGCGTGGAAAACAGCGTGTTTATGGCTAGTACAGTGAACGGAATCGTTCATAATATTGCAATGATTGTTGGTGGGTTTAGTTTAGATAATTTTAAGTTACTTAGATCTGTCAATTCAAGAATCAATTAGACAGCTTTGAGAGAATAGAAATCTATAAAAGGGATTCTAAAAAGTTATTAAACATGAACAAACTCTGTTCTGCTTGATTTATTGAATTGATTCAGTGTTTTCTTGTTTCTTTCTTTTTGTTATTTAGTTTTTTTCACTATTATTGTATTTTGTCACTATTTTTTTAAATTTTTTTGTTCATTATAGTTCAGCTTACTTTTCCTTGTTTTCTTAACTTTTTTTTAGTTTGCGTCCCTTCCCTCTATTGATAGGGTATCTCCTCTTATTTTATTGGCCCACTGTTTAATTTGTCCAATAATCGTTATTTCTCTTCCGCTTAACCAATGGCAGATTTGCTTTTCAATTGCCCCTCCCCCCACCTTGTCTATACAGAGTGATTCAAATAGTGTGTAAAACAATTTAAGGAGGTATTACAGAGGTCAAGATACTATAACAAAAACAAAAGTCTATGAAATTGACAAAAAGTCCTATGAACATGGGTCCGAATTTGAACAATAACTGAGATATGAACAGAAATAAAAATGCCGCCACCAAGATCAACAAGTTAATAACTCAGGTTCTGTAACGCCTAGATTAAAAAAATTTGGAGGAATAACAGGGTACATAAGACTGTGTTTACAGTTAAAATTTGATCGAATTCCAACGAGAAGTTTCCGAGTTACGCAGTCAAAATTGTAACAAATGCTGGTTAGTACTCACAAGTGAATATGTGTTATGATGTTGAATGAGTAACTCGGAAACTTCTTAAAGGAATTCGATCAAATTTTAACGGTGTACACAGACTTATGTATCCTGTTATTCCTCTAAATTTCATTAATCTAGGCTTTACATAACTTGAGTTATTAACTTGTTGATCTTGGTGGCGGCATTTTTATTTCTGTTCATATCTCGGTTATCGACCAAATTTGGACCCATGTTCATAGGAATTTTTGTGTTTACCTTGACCTCTACATTATCCCCTTAAATTGTTTTACACACAATTTGAGTCAACCTGTATATTCTCTAGTATTAAAGCTTTATTTTCTTTAGTTTTGACTTTTGTCTCTCATCGCTGAAGATGGCTACCAGAGACTTTCAATAGAGAGACATGCCAGTTCATTATTTTCCCATAGAAAAAATGTAATATGCTGTTAACAGGCGCCCTCTGAACATTTGCAATGAAACACTCAGGCCATCCATGAAGACGCAAGTAGTAACATTGAGGCAAGGCATTATTGACGTCACAGTAGAACTTGGGCGTGTCCAGTTAAATTTCCGATTTCAATTGTTAGACATTGTTGCAATGTCTAAGAATTGAAATCGGAAATTTACCTGAACACGCCGAGTAAAACTTTCTTTGTACAAAGTGTTTTTCAGTTTAACATTTTTTTTTTACTTATGTTTTTAATTTTAAAATTATTTTCTGGAAATCTTTTATTTAAACAGAAACGACAAAAAACATTTTAAATTTCAAGCAATTTTATTTTGTATTGAAAATAATTTTCACAAAAGTACAAGCTCATCTATTCCTGTTAAAACTTAAATTGCTAAATAGATTTTATAAATATTGCTTTATGTGCATTTATCATGCAAAAATATCCACATAATTCCTAATGCGTATTTTATAATTCCCATTATCATAATCTAAAGATGAAATTGAACTATGCGAAAAATGAAATATACAAATGCTAATGAAACTCACATGTACAAATTTATAAAAGACAAACAATCGATCAGGAAGAAGTACGAACAGTGAAAATGTAATCACTACAGAAATCTCGAATATCAACTATAGATAATTATAACACTGTTATACAGGGTGTAAATGGACGACGTTTCACAAATTTTACGGATATGTAGAGGATGAAACTCTGAGCAAAAAAGTCTAGTCGCGTTTTTCGATCTGTGGCTCCGGTATATGCGTAATTAAGAGATAAGCTGATGCGGCGCTCGTTAATGTGTGATACGGAAGTGACTTACAGGTGTAAGTGGAAGCTATATTCTTTTGACTGCTCAAAAAGTTACAAGTCTCATTTTTTGTGTGTATATAAAGTACTCAACGACAATTATCCCAAAACCAATCAAAAAATTTTTTTTAATTTATTATATACTAGCTGATATACCCGGCCTTGCTCGGGCTCTTTTTTGATGAAATTTTGCACTATCTAATGTGAATATACAGAAAAAATGAACACATGAAAAAAGCTTGAATTAATATAGTAAAAATTCATATTGAAGAATCGAAAAGAATTCTTTTAAAATGCTCCTAATGGATGGCCTATCTAACTACCGGCCCTTCAGCAGTTCTACTCGACTTCTCTCGTTTTAGAATGATCTCTACAGCTGAGTGAGTTTGACGCAGTGCCAGAGAAAAAAAGGTGGAAAATAATGATCATTTTTTCTGTCTATTCACATTCAGAAATTGCAAAATTTAAAAAAAGAGCCCTCACAAAGCGAAAATCGAAAAAAGAAACAGATTTTTTTTTAAATATCCTCGAGTACCTTCCCTACTGAATTTCTTTGCTTTATCTTTATTCTCCGCGAAGTTGCATCAAAATATCAGAAATTTTGTGAAACACCCCCGAAAATCAATTTTTTCCAGTTTGCGCACCCTTAAAATACGAATAACGAAAATCGGGGAAACTACTTTTTTGGCACGGTAGCTAGAAGCCTTCCTGTAAAATTTCGAAGACATCTGCGTTTATTGGGGGTCCGAACGTGCAAGTCCTTTCTGACCCCTGGGTAGGCAGAGGGTCCGAATTTCGAAAAACGACTTCTTAGCACGCCCCTACGCTGTCGGTCCTATGACGCCACCGAGTTTCGAGTCGGTGGCTTCAGTAGATTTTGCTGTGCGATGATGAGTTAGTGAGTCAGTCAGTGGATGTCCTCTTTTATATATACAGGTTTTAATAGTAGAGAATATTAAATAATTTGAACAAAAGAGGATTTTTGTAAAAGTAAGGGTGATATGAATTAGTGTATATTTTATTACAAACTAAAATATAGAATAAAGCATGATATGACAAATAACATGAAAAGTTTTTTAAACCCTCAAGTACTTTACTTACTTTTAAACCCGCTTATCCGTTAGGGTCGCGGGGGCAGCAGCCCTATGGAGGATCTCCAGCGATCGCGATCTTCCGCCAGCAGGCGCATATCCTCCCTGGTAATACCCAAGCGACTTGAACCCAGATTCTCCATGTAATCTAGCCACCTGGTTCTAGGCCGATTCCTTGGTCTCTTACCCACCGGCTTGGAAAATAACAACTGCCTAAGAAGGCCAGTTTGCGGCATCCATATCACGTGGCCATACCAGCGCAACTGAGATCTCTCAATGCGGAAAAGTAGCGGCTCAACACCTAAAGACTCCCTTATTGTGCTGCTGTGCACTCTATCTAGTAAAGTAACATCTGCCACACTTCTCAGAAATCTCATTTCGCCCGCTTGTACCCGCGATCGCACTCTTTCGGTCATTATCCAAGCCTCATGACCATAGGTGAGAATGGGTGGGGACAAAGATAGATTTGAAGACGGAGAGCTTGGCTTTGTTACCCAGCTCGCGTTTCGTTACCACGGATCGCCACAGTTCAAGTCTGACACAGCTTGCTGCACCGATCCGAGCATCCAATTCTTTCTCCTGCCGTCCATCACTCTTGAATGCATTCCCGAGATACTTGAAATTCTCCACCTGTCTCAATGAGGCTCCCCTAACATGGAGAGCGCACTGAGCAGGCTGTTTTGAAAGGACCAGAACCTCAGTTTTAGCCACACTGATCTTCATTCCAGCTTCTCCACATTTAGCTGCAAACCGGTCTAATGCATGCTGAAGGTTCGTGCAAGAAGACCCAAGTAGGACAAGGTCGTCAGCAAAGAGCAATCTCTCCACCAGGCAGTCCATAAAGATAATGAACAAGAGGCGCGACAGTACGCACCCTTGGCGGATGGCGAGCGGTCTTGACTTAATGCCATTTATCCGGACATACATCTCAGAGCTTTCGTACAGAGACATGATAGCAACCAGTAATTGCCCATTCACTCCATACTCTTGCAACACTTGCCAGAGCTTCTCCCGAGGAACTCTGTCATATGCTTTTTCGAGGTCCACAAAGCAAGCGTAAACTTCTTTTGCATACTCCCAGGATTTCTCAAAGCGTAGAACCCTCAAGTAAACAGATCAAATTGCACACTTGGAGGAAAAAATTTTAATCTGTTTATGGCGTTCTTTACATACACTGTTTAAAACTTAAACGAAATCAAAAACGCGATAATGTACAAAGAAAAAAAAATCTATCCATATCGGATTCGAACTCTGCTATTCGAGGCAGTAGGTAGAGACTTTAACGATACTGCTGTCAGCCGCTATCGCTTATCATTGTCAGGAGGGGGCACACGACGAGCACATCCCATGCGTGTATCTGCTACCATGTTTTCATTTAGAATGGACAGGGTTTTCCATTCTTATTTGCCTTGACTCTCAGCACAAGTACCGATTTTGCAACCGATCAATATCCAGTAAGCTCAGCCCCTACGGAGCAGGTAAAAACCTTTTTGCATCCGTCTGCACATACAATTGGATTAATAAATAGCATTGTGGATATGCGGTCCCCTTTCTTTTAGTCTTTACTTTAATAAATTTGCTTTACTTTACTTTAATTATTTTCTTTTTAAGGGTGCACTTTATTCTCCTTTCAGCATCTTAATTTAAATGACGAAGTTAGAAGGTTTCAACCAATTAATGTCAACATACTTCTTAATCAATGCTCACCAAAATTTAAGCCTAAAATTAGTTTTAATAAACATGTTGATTCAACTCTTCCCTTTTTAATTCCCATAAAAATGCAGTTTAATCGAATTAAACGCTGTAAGAAAACCTGCACCTCAAATCTAATCGATTTACAGAACTTTTGTAGGTCAATTTGTCCATTATTCAAATAAATATTCTGACAAGGAATGTTTGAATTTTTAACTGAAGAAAAGCATTTTTTCTTTGAATTCTATAAGGGTGTTTAGAAATTATGAACACGTCTACCGCTATATGCCATTCGAAAATAAGCTGTATATGTTCAAATATGAGGCAGGTGGTGGCGGGTTTCTTTCTATCTGCGATTTCACACAATTTTCGTACACATTATCAGAGGCTCAAAAATTATAATTAATTTTAAGCATATTTTCTGTTTTAAATGATTTATACATGTAGCTTTTTTTTACCTCATGTATTTTCTCTTATATCAGCTATTATACCGAAACTCTACGAGAATCGAATGGAGGCCGCCATAGCAAGCGCCAACTTCTGGTGGTCATTTGGGATGCTACTGCCTTCCTTGTGGAACCAATACTTATGCGTGGCCACTAAGATGTATATCATATTGGGAATAGGCTGTCTAGCTGTTATATCCTATTTCATATTGGAATTCATAATATATAGAAATTTTGAAAAAGACTTTCCTATTTAAAAACATAAATCCATTTAAAAATATTTGTAAAGAGAATTAAAAATCGATTAAAGCATAATTATTTTTAATATTTTCCATTTTACTATTTATCTGTATACAAAATAAACTATAAGCTATTAATGTAAATTATGAATTTGTCATTAATATGCGTGGTATCATGTGCTATCGTAGGTCCTATTATGTCTTCCTTTTAAGAGCGTTGGAACTTTCTTTTGATACAGTAGTTAGATAAATATACCATGCATGCCTCATTGTGATACCAAATACTTAAAAATCCTATGACTGCTGGTTGGAAAAAGCTAGACTTAAATCTGCGTTTCATCACGCACTATGTTGAGGTCACGGTGTATAAAGACAGGTGGATAAACTCCGCCTCACTGTTGGCCCCATTAGTGAAATAGCTCGAACGTTGGCCGCTAGGCGCCTCTACGGTCGCTACGGCTGCGCTACGGGAATATAGCAGACGATACCACCCATTCAGCTGCCTCCTTCGAGCTCTTTTCACGCTTTACAGTGTAAGTAATAAATGACAACAACATTATGGAACAATAAATTGGATCAATTAATAAACTTACTACACTACGTCTTAACTTTTAAAAACAGTTAATGTGTAAAATAATTGCAAAAAAGTCGAAGAGAAAGCCGATAAAGTGGTGTATCTTATATAGTCTATAGAGGGAAATTTACAAAACAATATCTCTCTCTGAAGTGGACATTGAAACTTCTAATCAGTTGATAACAATCATTTGCATGTAAGTAAAGAATAAATCAATAGTATACAATAAAATAAATAATAATAAAATATTATTTATGAGATATGGCTGGTATTTACTTGCTGGTATTTTTAATGAAAGTTTGTATTTTAAATAAATTATTAATCAATAAAATTTGGTCAGTGTTTTATAATTATAAGTAAGTAAGTAAATGAAAATTTAAGTGTATTTTAATTTAATGAACAAAACCGATCGACCTACTACCCCATCCTCTTAAAAATTAAAACCAATCAAATTAGGTAATTAATAAAATAGTTTAAAAACATATTTCAAAAAAACCTTATATTGTGATAAAAGTAGTAAAATAAGTTAAATAATACGTTTATAATAAAAAAAATTCTAAACTTTGTAAAAATAGATTGAAAATAGGAAAAAAATGAATTTGAATACACTGCTGTGACTATAAACATATTTCAGTTAATTAAACATCTTTAACCAATCTCTAACTTTTGAAATGTTTTTTTTTAAAGCAATCTTTTTTTTTAAATTTCTTTTAAAAGGAACTTTAGAAACCAAAACGGCCAAAAACCCAACGTTTGTAGCACGGTTTGTAAAAGGATTTATCGCGCAAAGAGGTAACTTCAGTAATATTTTTTAATAAAAAGAGACAAATAACAAACAACTGAAACTTATAAATGTATTTGCGGGCTTATCCTGTGTATGCTAATAAAGTTCCAACTCTTAAATATAACCAAAATTACCAGATTCGTGAAGAAATTTGAATCCTAAACTTCCAATAGTTTTCCATTGATTAGCCCGCGTTTTCCCGTAAAGCGCGTGCTCGCGACCGTAGAGGCGCCTAGCGGCCAACGTTCGAAATATTTCACTAACGGGACCAACAATACTGCATTACGGAATAGGGAATTTACCCACCTGTCTTTATACACCGTGGTTGAGGTGCAAATTGTACTACGTGACAAATAAAAGGGAGACGTGATCAAAGTTTGTAAAAATGATTTACTTTTAAAATAAATAAATATATTAATGATATACAAATTGATAAATTGAATAAATTATTGAAATGTCTACAATTTCAGTCTTGAAGCAAAATTACTTCATTTCTTGGTGGCAGCATTTTAATTTCTGTTCATATCTCAGCGTTCAAATTCGGACCCACATTGTATTAAAAGAAAATGTTCATTCTGGTCACCTCTTCATTGCTTACAGTTATACACACTTTTTCAGAATCACCCTGTATAATGACGATCTGAGCTTAACGGCCATTCTTGCTTGGTTCCGCAGAAATTTACATGGTAAATCTGTTAGCGTAACAACCACTTGCCTAGCGCGACCAGAGATCGTCATTTTCTATCCTGCGCTAATAAACCTGTCTATAACGACCACTTATGGAACAAAGCCAAAGTTTATTTTGAGGCAATATCAAAGAGCAAATTTACTTTTTATTGATAAAATATCAATATACAAAGTTAAAATGCACCTTTTACCAGGAAAAACTTTTTACAGTGATGTTGAATAATTGAATGACTTCACCTTATCAATTAAATTTAAAAATTGGATGTATCATAAATACGAAGATAGGATTTTGAAATGAAATACAGTTTGAATGAGGAGATAACATGAAATTGTTCAAGTACGGTGGGTTGCTTTTATTGATGCTCAAGTACGGAGGGCTCAAGCTGTTACCGATTACAGTGAACGATTTTGACCTTCTTGTAAGATTCCTCGTGACTACATTACGCCTTGAAAACACTTGTACTGTAGAATACGTCTACGCAGTGATCTAACAAGGTTAAGTCGAAAATGGTGGCAAAATTGAACATGTTTTGGTAAGGGTACATATGCGCCCTTTCTAACAAAGGTTTCAGTTATTCCTTAATAATTGGAAAGCGTAAAGAGCAAGGTCTCGACGTAAGTAAAAGGCCTATATGGACAAAAGTATTCAAATATCCACCCCCTGTTGTGCCGGCCAGGTGGCCGAGAGGGCTAGGGCGTAGGCTTTCTAGTTCTCGAGTCCGCCTGGTCGTGGGTTCGAATCCCGCCGTGGGCATGGATGTTTGTGTTTGTCCCGGGCTGCGTACAGATATAACTTGTGTAAAAAGGCGCAAAATGACCTTAGTAGTCGACGCCAAAAATTCTAATAAACCAACCAACCACCCCCCTGTTGTAGAATTGGAGAAACCTGTGGGGCATATTAATAGGATGTCGAGCGACCTTTTGCATCAGTCATAGGCTATAGCTTGCAGATGTCTGAGACGATTTTAGAAAGATGGCTGCAGGAATTGCCTTCATTAATCCGGCTATGGAAGATGGGGAAGTTGAATGAATTTTTTTTAAAAAAAAAAAAAAAAAGAACGGCTGTTTTATATAGATTTCGGTACGCTGAAAACGAAAATCACGATTAAAAATCTTAAAATTATTAAAAAACTATTAAAATTAATTTTTAAAATGCAAAACCACGCCCCCATGCGGAATTTCCGTGACAGGTTACGAGAGTGCGTTAGCAAAAACGGTTCTCATTTTTCGTCATTAAAGAGTAGACGTTCTTCATTCTCTAACAGAAACGACTTGTGATTGGTTAGCTCCGATTTGATGTCACGCACCATTGAAACATTGAAGAGCTAAGCATAGTGTGATCATGCATAATACAATTACTTTCAATAAGTTTCTTAAAATCGAATTTAGCGGACGGAATCACTATATCTGATTCGGGATACAGTAAATTTCTGATCATTTTCTGCAAAGTGGTTCATTACTCATTGCCACTTTATCCGAAAGCCCAAAAGTAAATTGCCTGTCGTTTATAAGAAGCACCTAAAATAACCACCTAAAATTTAATTGAAACAGATTGTACACCCAAAAGATTTGTAACACACTGTACTAAAAGCTATAGAAATTTTGAAGCAAACGTTCGTAATTTTCATCTGATAAAAATAAAGTTATCATATTTTTAAACACTGGATCATTAATGATCAATAAAAATTTGCATTTTACCGTATCGTTCTGTCAATCGAACAGATGACGAAAGACAACAATATGATATAATAATAATAATAATAATAATAATAATAATAATAATAATAATAATAATGTAACAACACCAGGGAAAAACCCCACCAGAAAAACCGGCGAGAAACGCCCCAGGTTGCCCCCCAACAGGCCGAAGCACAAGACTGGTTTAACGTAGCAAATAACGAAAAATCAAATCTAAACAAGAGAAAAAAAAGAAACAGACAACAGACAAAAACAAAACAGAAACGATAGCACAATTGTAAAATACAAAAAATAAAAAAATAAAAAAACAAAAACAAAACAACAAAAAAAAGAACAATTAAAATTAGCCCCAAGTGATTATGCCAATACTAACAGACTAACAATAGTAATAGCAATAAATTGCAACAGTCAAGGTAAGTCAGCCTGAACAACCAAAGGCCAAACGAGCCACACAAAACCAACACCGCCTAGACAGAAGGATTGCGTACAGAAACGTCATACATTGTTACATCACACTAAAGGGATTATTGTTAACCGTATTTCTACAACACCTCCTAGAAAGAAAGCCTCACAACTGAAAAGTCATACATGGTTACATCATCATAAGTCGACCAAATTTAGGGCTTACTATTGGTAGAAATACGACCAACAATGGTCGAATTATGATGATGAAACAATATGTCACGTTACAGTTGTGAGTATAGCAACAATATTATACCGAGCAGACTCGACCGCCATTACGGATCCCACTTATAATAGTAATGCATGCTATAAGAGCGAGGATTTTTATCTTACTGATTAAAATCTTTGCGAAAATGGCTAGAAATTGGAAAAAATGGAAAGAGCAGTGTCAAGTTAGTATATGCATATGCGATAGAAGGGTATTATTAACAACATTTCGAAGAATTGGGGAGAAGGCTATTATTACCATATCTAGCGATTCGCATTCTGTATTCCCCTTGCGACTGGCAAGCAGATTACACGGTATTACACATGTTTCTAGCTTCATTTATATGCCGCTCTCTTGACGAGATGAGGCAACATTATGCTCTTTTGACATATAAATAATAAATTTTTTTCGAAATGTTGGTAATAATAGCTTCCGTAATGGCGGTCGAGTCAGCTAGTATAAATATAAGGTGAGTCACATAAGTATAGAACCACCCATATTTTTCCTTGTCTGCAAGAAACAAAATAAAATAATTAAAACATTGTCACTGTATCAGACTCTCACAACTATTATTTATTGTTTCCAAAGAAAATAACGAAAAACAAACAACAACAAGAATGAGAATTTATAAAAACAGAAATTAAGCTGTCCCATAAGTCTAGGACCAGCATCACTTAATGCCCAATAAATCATCCCTTTTTTCAATTTTTTTGAAAAGTCGGTTTGGCATAGTTGTGACCAGGTTTTGCAGATAATCTGAATTAATTTTCCCCAGGCATTCAACACAGCATACTTTAATTCTTCTATATTGCGGTACTGTTTACCACCTGCGTAAAGAGATCTGGCTAAAGCGCCCCATACATTTTCCACTGGATTGATATCTTGAGATAGGGCAGGCCAGTCCATAAATTGCACCCAATTTGCTAAAAACCACTCATATGTGCTCTTTGCACGGTGAACTGGGGCGTTATCTTGCTGGGAAATCCATCTGGCCCCTCCAATCTTCTCCCCAAACGGTAAAAGATTAATACGGAGGGTTGATTCAGATAAAATGAGACGACTTTGCAGTTCTGTTACGATGGTGTAATACCATGGCGCCACCATCGGTTGTGTTCGATGTGAGAACCACGTTGTTGGACTATCGCCCGGCACCGTAATTTCCACTGAAGTAGGCTGAGTTTGACGGACTCCATGGGAAGTTCGTTCCACACCTGCTGACACACTTTCCATAGCCCATCAACGGTTCTTGGTCGGCGACTTCCGAGCCGTCGGTTCAGGAGACCAAAACCACAGAAATCCATCGCTGATGCATCAGGAGCTTTTACAGGCACATGAGAGCAGGGAAAACTCGTATGCCCGTCTCCTGTTCCATCTTCCTGTAGTAAGCCACAGATGACTTGGCAGTGTGGCTTGATGCCTTGTCCATGTGGATCCAAACTTTTGATTGCTCACCAGGTTACAGACGTGGGATATCCTGCCGATATATGTGGTCCATTACATTACTCTGGAAGTAAGCTGCACTAATTTTACAGTTTCCAGGAACTCGACGAATCGTGAGCAGTCCACGTGAGCAATATCCGGCGACTACCATGAAGCCCTTTGAAAACTTTTCCTTGCACCTTCGGACAAAATCGGACCTGGCCTTGCCCCCTCTTTCGCAATAGTAAATTGCCCTGGGTTTGTTGGTGTCATCGAGGTAACCCAAGCTTCATCCAAGGAGACAACCCACTTCCATCGGTCACCTGCAAGATGGTTTTCATACAGTTTTCTGGCGTTGGTGAATCGTTCCTGCACGTGCCTGGCCGACAGTCTGTGACCACGCGCTTTATAACGTCGCTCCAGCGCAAGATTGTCATGATATTATTCTGGAGACTGTTACCTGTGAAATACCTTTCCTTTGGGCTAGACTTCTCTGTGTGGGGGGATTTTCTTTCAGCACTACCTGACCGGATTTCTCGCACTACCTGAGCTGGGCATGTTGGCTGGGGCTTGTTTCTGGTCTGCTTCTCTGCTCGTCCACGTTCATTAGATGGTCGCAATTTGTTCTTTTTGATTATTCGACCCACAGTAGCTTTGGATACCACAATACCATTTCGTTTGCATAATTCCGCTATGCACGAAAGACTGAAGTTAGCGTCGGAAAAGGCCAAACATATACCCTTCCCAAAAAGCTGTGATTTTGGAAGCCATGTTTCAGCACGAAATGTCCCAAATAACAGCAACAAGTGTATACAAAGTTAATTCCCATGAATAGTGGACGAGTCATGCAAATCACATTCCGTCAAGGTCATACGCGGCGTTTAAAGTCGTCTCATTTTATCTGAATCAACCCTCCGTATCAAGCAGGTCTTGATAATCTGAAGTCTTCATTCTTCCACTAACAACAGCTAAATTGGTTCTACCATTCCATCCGAAGCCAATCCAGACCATAAGTGATCCTCCTCCTTGTTGCCATATGAAATACATTTCTTTTGACCTCCTAATGTCATGCCAGTAATATTGCCAGCCGTCTGGCCCATCTAAATTGAATTTTTTCTCCCCTCTCTTCCAATCTTCTGTCCAGAACTTCACTGACTGGGCGAAGGCCAACCGTTTCTGCTTGTGGTGCATTTGGAGTGCAGGTTGCTGTTTTCTTTTCGTGTACACACGAGATGATGCCTGCTTCACAATCCGTTGCACCGTTGATTTTGATACTGGAACATCTTCAGAATTGGCCACCGAACGCAAAGATGTTTTGTGGTGTTTCATTTTTTTAATAATCGACCTTTTTTCTCGATTAGTCGTTTTCTGAGGTCTCCCAGGCCTCTTTTTCACATACTGAGCACCAGCTTATGTGACCGACTTTCCTATACCTCGTGCATTCACTCCAGAAGCTTTCAAAGCATCAATTTGACCCCTTTCATAGTCTGACAAGGTGGTGTTACGAGACATTGTGTTTAAGTTGCTCGTTTACAGCCACTTGAAAGTTTTTGTGGAGGCAACCCTATTAGGTAATCACCAGTGTCATCTATTGACTGATTAATCACTGCTTTGTTAATTTTTCTGCTCGAAAAACGGCATTAAGTGATGCTGGTCCTATACTTATGGGACAGCTTAATTTCTATTTTTATAAATTATCATTCTTGTTGTTGTTTGTTTTCCATTATTTTCTTTGGAAACAATAAATAATAGTTGTGAGAATCTGACACGGTGACAATGTTTTAATTATTTTATTTTGTTTCTTGCAGACAAGGGAAAATATGGGTGGTCCTATACTTATGTGACGCACCTTAGTAGCTCTAGTTGTGAGGCTTTCTTTCTAGGAGGTGTTGATTACTACCAATAATAAGCCCTAAATTTAGCCGCTTGATGATAATGTAACAATGTATGACGTTTCTGCGCCGCAGGCCTTCTGTCTAAGTGGTGTTGACAAAACCCACAATCAAAACCACCCAAACCTAATAAAAAAAGAAAAATTCATTAAAATTAAAAAAATGCGTTTATCTTTTAACCCATCGAGCTTAGCGTCAGTAAAATTCACCATAAAATTGTTTGTAAGCTTTGCTACCTATCATACAAAAGATTTAATAAAAGTGTTAAAAGACAACGCTTAATGTCAATACAGGGTGATTCAGTCAATTTCTGACTATTTCACTCGAAAGACGTGCGTTAGGGATAAACAATTGAAAGAATATGAGCGCCATATCGAATTTCTAAATAGTTGGAGTTTGTATTGTTGCAACGGCGCTGAATGAAAATCGTATTGTTGAAAAATGGTGCCCGCTTTATCAACAGAGCAGAAATGCAAGGTTGTCGAGTGGTATTTCGAGACAAAATCACCTGTAACCGTGCAAAGAAAGTTCCGGAAGGAGTATTAGTGTCGAGACGCACCAGGCAGGCAAGCAATCATGGATTTTACCAAGCAATTTCGTGCCACTAGATGTGTTAAAGGCAAGAAAAAAGGCGAGAGCGAAGCTCGTGTTCGAACGGCCGAAGTTGTCGAAAATGTTCGCACAAGGTTGGTCGATTCCCCTATCAAAAAATCTGGTCGCCGCCTATCCATTGAAGAAGGGCTGTCGTATACCACACAAGAAATAGCAGCAAAAGAAATAAGCATGATTTTCGGTTTCATGGCGCATGACATCATTTCATCTTGATCTAAGACGTAGCGTTTTTGGGGGTGTCAACTTTATTAATTTTTTTAAAAGAACTATGCTCAATTAGAAAACAAAAATACCCATTCCGGTATATTAATGATCTAAGCTATCGAAAATTTTTTGTTTTTAATTTCATGCAACTTCCCCATTTGGCTGGGTACGTTCTAATTCATCTCAGAGATATTCCATAGACTTCAGATCGGGCTCTGTGAAGAGCATTCCAGTTTTTTTAACACCGATGTCATCAAAACATGGCCGTATAAGCTTTGAAGTGTGGACCTGTTAGAGCACAGACGGGTCTTTCCCGAATTGTTGCCAGAAAACTGGTAATGCAGCGTTGTCCAGAATGTCGAAATACATTGCAGAGTTCATTTTTCCAGCCATAGGAACTAAAACACATAAGCAAAGCACGAATAACACTCCCACCCCCTCCTCGCCCACACATAATTATGTCTCCACCATCGAACTTGAAAATTGACAAAATGTAGTCGGAAATGACGCATTTGTCAGGTACCCTTCAAACCCAGATGCGTCCATTGGTGTACTAGACTCGTGAAGCGAGATTCTCTACTCCAAAGTTTCCACGGTGCCACAGTCCAATGTCAGCGAGCTTTGCACCATTGTAATCTTCACTTATCACTGACGTTTGTGATGTCCAGCATGTGAACGGCCGCACGTCCGTGTAAACTCGTGAATCTTAGCTCTTGATGAACAGTCCTGCTGCTAGCGACGATGCCCACCGCATTTTGAAACTCACAAGTGATCGCTTCACCAGAGACATGCGATGTTCCTTCACTACCCTCTTCAAGGTACGATGAATTTCTTCAATCAATAAGTTTCTTCAGCCTACCATTTCGTCCTGCAGCACTTTCACTTCTTTGACGTTTCGATTTTACAATTACATAATACTTACAGTTGATTTCGGCATCTGTAGCAAGGCGGATATTTCTCTAAGTGACACAGCACTGGAACATTGATAATATAAAACACAAAACAAGAGCACTTGCTATAATGCAGACAACGATGTTGGGCAAGAGATCCTTCATGTTACGGGCTCTACTGCCAAATAATAACCTCCTCACTTCTGCCACGTCTCGGAGCTATGAAATGGTTTAATTTGTAAACAAAGTGAGTAGGCGGTAATGGTTGAGTTAAATTTCAAACTTTAAAACTGATGAGAATAACGTAGAAATGAAAATAATTGATATAGACAACAAAGTAACTTTAAGCAGCATACAAAAAACATACTGCCATCATTTGAACTAGCAATTTCAAAATCCATATCTTCAGAGACGAAGGACCTGTAAGCCCCTATGGTGAAGCTTGTGACACAATAAACTAGTAAGGATGCAAATTCTTGATTGTAAATTCCAGCCATGATCTAATGATTTCCTGGTAGCTTGAAAGACAAATAACATTTTACTTATATTAGTAAAACATAATTTTAATAAGCAATATTTAGACAAATTACACACTCAATATGCAATTCTAAATGTTTCACAAGATCCTAAACTTTCCTTACAAGAACCAAAAAATCATACAGAGATAAGCCAAAAACATTATTAAAAAAGTTACACGCTGTAATTATAGCATAGTTCAATCGAAAATATTTTTTTCAGATTTGCCTCCTTCGCAAATAAGTCAAAATTAACGTAAAGACTGGCATTTCTTGGAACCTCGTAATATGACGCAACGAACTGCTTCTAATCACAATTCTTTTCATGCGTTTTACCTTCTACAGGAAATTCAATGTCATACGAAGAACTGATAATACATTGTTAGGACGGAAATCCAGCCATAATGAAAATATGGTTGATTATCTTTAAACTGTGTTGCTAATTCATGATTTGACAACTTTTCTTCCACACATTCGATAATAATTGATAAAAAAATACAAAATATAATTGCACTCTATTGCTCGCGGAGAAAATTTGTGATACCATCGGTGAAGCTTCATACAGACATGCAGGAAACAGAAGGAGAAAAGGAGCACTATATTCAGACCAGAATCCATAGAAATGCATGCAGCGCATGACCAACATGTTCTATTACACACACTGCACACGAAGGATTTTCATCCTATAGTTGAGTCATATTAATGTGACCACACATGTTTAATAACTGGAATAACCACCATGTGCAGCTCGGACAGCGGTTAGACGGGCTGGGAGAGACTCAATGAGGTGCTAAAAGCTATTCAGAGATATTAGCGATTGGAGGGTCCGAGGTGGAGTATCAGTGGAGCAAATAACCCAATCGAGGTGGTCCCAAAGATGCTCGATTGGGTTTAAGTCCGGGGAATTTGCAGACCAGGGAAGTGAAGTCTTTTCTCGTGCTCTTCTAACCACTCCCGTACAATTTCAGCTATATGAGATATCGCATTGTCTACATAGAAGATGCCATCATGCCCAGGGAAAAAGAATGTCCGCTTATGGGTACACATCGTCAGCAAGGATCGATGCTCATTTAAATCGATTCATACTGCCATCCACAGAGAATGACAAGAAAACAATCCCCAGACCATAACAATTCTTCCATTAGCTTGAAATGATTGAAGGACGTTTGTTTTTTGATGTTTCTCGCTGTAGGTGCCATTGTCCATCCGTATGATGGAGCAAAAAAAACGTACTTAGAAGGCAACCTTTTGAATATCAGTAGATGTCCAGTGTCGGTACTACCGTGCAAATACCAGCCTCTTTCGCCTATGCACAGTCGTTACCATAGGTGCTATCACTATCCATATGCTGCGGAGCTCTATACGCAGAAAATTTCGCTGAACTGTCATTCTGGACACACTTGCTTAGTCCCCTGGTTCATTTACGCAATAAGTTGCACGTCGATTCGCTCAAACACGCCGCCAAAGTTGCCATTCTCTTCTTTCATCTATGGCTTGTGGAGCACCACAATTTTCACGTACGCTATTATACGCTTATTAATTACCTAAAGGTGCTTTATGCTTTGGCCTTGTCCGTCCGTCCGTACGTACGTAACTCGATTTTCTTGGAAAGTATAAAATATTTTAAAAATCTATTTTCACCAATCGATGGATTTGGGAAATGGCACGGACGAGTTCGAAGATGGTCGAAATCTGTACAATGGCACGCGCTCTATCAATAACAGGCTTAATAATGCAAGGCTTAATCAATCCAGTCGAGTTTCCTGTTGAATAAGACGAGAGAATCCGGAGGGCGCTTGTATTTTTTATTACAGTACATTGCTTTGCATATCCCTGCGTTCAGGTTCAGTCGCCAGCAGTTAAACCATTTTTCAAAACTCTTCAGGGCATTTTGTAGTCGAGTAATAACAAGGGATGGCTGGCGCGCCCAAGTCATAATAGCAGTGTCGTCTGCGTAGAAGTACAGCTTGCACTTTTCGGGTTTCGGGAAGTCATTCACAAAATAGTTAAAGAGGATGGGTCCGAGAACAAAGCCTTGTGGAACGCCGGCCTTTACTGCACGGGGAGAGGAAAGATTCTCATCAACCTTAGCCTCGTACGTCCTGTTGGTAAGAAAAGACTGGATCATCGCTATCAGATCAGGAGGGAAGTCATCTCTGATCATTTTGTAGATTATGCCTTTATGCCATACTTGATCGAAAGCCTTACTGACATCTAGAAAGACTATTCCACAGTATCTGGAAAGGTTAAGGGGGGGTGCTCAAGTCTTCAACGAGCCTCCATAACTGCAGCTGGCAGGAGTAGTTGGCCCGAAAGCCAAATTGGTTCTGCCCGACTAGCCCTCTAGCCTTACAGGGGTCCTGGAACCTGTAGAGGATCGTCTTTTCCAGAAACTTAGAGATGGATGGAAGTAGAATAATAGGCCTGTAGCTTACGGGTACAGCTAGATTTTTGCCCCTGTTTGGGGATACTAAGGATAGTGGATTGCTTCCAGGATGTCAGGAAATAAGAGACTTCCAGCAGTCATTAATTAGAGACGTGATGTCATCAATAACGTTCTTCAGGAGATTCTTTAGTGCAATGTTTCTTACCTTGTCGTTTCCTGGAGCCTTCTTCTTTTTCAGTCTCTATATGATAGAGTTGATTTCATCAGTCTGAATCCGGATCTGCGACGGACGATGGGGGACTTCAAAGAAGCTGGTGATGCTGCCTTCCAAACGCTAGATCACGAATTGACTTTCAGGATTGTTGATATCAGGAGTTACAAACTGCGTCTCCAGTGAGTTTGCAATGACTTGAGCTTTGTCATGGTCACTTTGGACATAATCGCCATCTGGGGTGAAAAGCGGGGCAATCGTGGCGTTCTTCTGCTTCATCTGCAAGGCTCTAACCATGCTCCAGATAGAGTTATCACGGGTCGACAGGTTTTTAAGCCGATCATACCACCTGACATCTCGTAGATCTTTGACTTCTTCATGGACCCTGCGCACAAGCCTGTTTTACTTTGTTTTGAGCCATGAATTTCGAAAATGCTGCCATAGCCTGCGGACCCGGTTTCTTTCAGAGATTAGTCGTTTGATACCTGGGGTGAGCTCGAGGTGATTAGGTGGTTTGCTTTCTGATGGATAGGCGCTAGCTATAACAGCACTGGTGATAAGATTTATTATGTTATCAACACTTTGATCAATGTCATCGAAGCTGTGAGCAGCGTCGAGACAGGAGTCTTGGCCCTTGAGTATGTCTTTAAATAGCTTCCAGTCTTCGATGTCCAAAAGGCCTTTGACCAACTCTGACATGATGTGCTCATTTACAAAATGATTCCTACGGGTTCCCAGACGATCTAATTGCTCTGGTTCGCTTCTTCCTGTCAAAGAGGACGTTTCGTGTTAAAGTTGAGGACTCCTTGTCTGAACCCTGCGATTTTAATGCTGGTGTACCCAAAGGCTCTGTCTTCGGGCCAGCCTTATCCAACTTCTTTATCCATGACTTTCTCAAGTTTGCAAAGTGTAATCTTTACTTGTTTGCTGACGACGGGTCCATCATGACCTGGGCACGAAACCCAGCACATGTCATCACTCGACTCCAAAAAGCTTTACATCAGTGCGAGAGGTGGTTCATTAAGTGGCGATTAAAGCTGAATGTCAAAAAGTGCAAAGTCATGTTTATCACTCGCAAACGCAAAAACCCTCCAAAGCCGCTCTTCTTACTTGGCAAGAAACTTGAGAGGGTAAAAAGCTATACATATATTGGTGTCACGATTGACTCCAAACTAAACTGGAACGACAAAGTCCAATACGCGCTCAACAAAGCAAAGAAAGTGAAGTTCAGTTTGATTGCACTTCTGGGGCGAAACAGCGCTCTTAGTGTGGATAACAAACTCTTGATATACAAGGTTGTGATTCGTATTATTTTACTTCATGGAATGCCTGCTTGGGCTTCTATTTGCAAATCTAGGTGGAAGGATCTCCAGACCTTCCAAAATGTTGCTCTACGGTCCATTTCCCAACTTGACAGAAGAGTTGCCAACAACCACTCTATCTATGACGATTTGGGGATGACCCACATAGGCACTTTGTCCAGACACTTATGAACAGCATGCTACCCAAGATGGAGAATCATGAAAATACCCTGGTTTCTGGTATTCTGGACCATCCATTCGTTGTTAAGGGTCCCCTCAGGTTTCGAAGACCCCGCCATATCCTGGATGTCTGCTTTGATGACGTTAACAAGACCGTCTTCCCCAACTATTGGATCTTTTAGATCCTGCTGATTTCTGGGGAATCTATTCGTCAATCTACAATCTGACTCTCGTCCCTTCTGGGGACTTCTTCTCTGGAGGACTAAAGAGGTTCATCAGGCTTCTCTGCCAGTTCAGTGTACCTCCTCTGGTTTACTCTTTGGGCGAACGTGCAAACTGAGCTTGGCTCCTGGACCACTCGCGTCTTTCTTTTCACTTCACTGTTCGATTGTCGATTGTTGTCTCACTCTGATCGTACTTCCCTGTAGATGCTGAAGAAGACAGCGTGGCTGCCGAAATGCGTATTCACCGTATTAAAATTTCGATGTGGATAAGTGTTTACCCTGTGTGTCATTGTTTGAAGTCCATCCAGAGTATCTGGCTCAAAGTACATCTGTTTATACAAAAAATTGATTTTCTCAAACGTAATATGTATAAAATGTAAAAAACCTCGTATCTTCTTTCCTTTTTCATCATTTCCGAACGTATGATATATAACATGCCATATTTTGCCATAATTCTAAGGACCAAGTGATTGCCACTCCCGAAAATCCGTAGATTTCCCCCTGGAACAATTAGGCCTAAACTTTATGGTACTGTAGATCTTGCCTAGAGGAATCTGGATACCGAATTTCATGCCTTTATATACCTAAATAGCACACAGATATGTTGCCCTCTCTGAATCCCACCCCTGTAATTCCGACCCCAGTGTACCACTCAAAACCAAACTACATAGTGCAGATGGGCATGCCCATAGTAAGCTATAATCCGAATTCCAAATAGACTAGTGTAGAAAAGTGTAGAAATTATGAAGAGGACGGACTGACTTTATAAAACCAATAAAATCTTGTAAACATTCCAAGGAGGAGCTTTAGCAGTGAAGCAGAGATACATTTATACATTAATTATATAGAAATTAAGCCCCTTGAAATTACTTTATAGAAATTAAGTTTTTTTAATCAAAAACTTGATTTTCTCGAACGTATAGGTAGAAAATTTAAAAAAGAATGTATTTTCTTTCCTTTCTCATCATTTCCGAACGTATGATATATCACATGCCATATGTTGCCATTATTCTAAGGACCAAGTGACTGCCACCTCCGCAAATCCGACCCCACTGGAACAAGCGGGCCTAAAGTTCATAGTAATGTAGATCTTGCCTAGGGGAATCTGGATTCTGAATTTCACGCCTTTCCGTACCTAAATAGCACATAGATATGTTGCCCTCTCTGAATCCCACCCCCTTAATTCCGACCCCAGTGTACCAATCAAAAGCAAACTAAATAATGCAGATGGACATGCCATAGTAAGCTACATTCCGAATTTCAACCTTCTACCTCAAAACATGTAGAAATTATAAAAACTGACATTATAAAACCAATAAGTTGCTCCCTTCTTCCGCTACTTAATAATAAGTTTATGAGCACTTGAGCACTTAATAATAAGATTATGAGCACTTGAGCAATCGTGCGTTGACGAAGCGATTTAACGTGCGCGCGCCGTTTCTGAAAACAGAATTTGAAAAGGCTAATTCGTTTTCAAATTATCGTGCAAATGGCGGACGGCCGGATAAACATATAGACCAAGGGCGCATTCTTATAAATAGCTTTTATGCTAAAGCTCCTAATAAGTAGCTCCATTTTTCCGCTACTTAATAAGCACTTAAGCACTCGAGCAATCGTGCGTCGACAAAGCGATTTCACGTGCGCGCGCCGATGTCAGTAATGCTTAAAAGATGAACAGAAATTAACAATGTATTCCTTCTTAACAAATCGATTGTTAAATGACATGCCAGTATTTTGGTATTCTTTACACTCAATGTTTTAGCACATGAATTCGACTTAAAGCGGTCCACGAAAAATTCTGAAAACTTGATACGATCGTGCTAAGACTTTGATGGTCATATTTCTGAAAACAGAATTTGAAAAAGTTAATCCGCTTTCAAGTTATCGTGCATATGGCGGACGGCCGGACGGATAAACGTACAGACCAAGGGTGCATTCTTATAAGTAGCTTTTATGCTAAAGCTCCTAATAAAGGAGAACATGTGAGTTCGTCTAATACCACCTATAATATAGGCCTGAGCGCTGAAACGTCCATTGTTACATCATCATCAGAAGGACAAATTTAGAGCTTACTATTGGTAGAAATACAATTAACAATGCCTTACTGACGTGGTGTAACAATGTATGACGTTTAGGCGCCCAGGTTTGTGCGATGCCGCACACAGCGATTTGTGCCGAGTCGACACACTTTGTGTTTTCAAATGATGCAAAACACACACTGCGGCAATTGCTGCCTGGAGGCTCGAGAGCAGTCTCGACGCGCGGTTTTATTGCTGGAGCGGCACTTGTTTACATTGTCTTGTATTAGCGCTGACACACACACACCCGGTTTTATACACACGTTGTTTCATAACTCGTCGTAGTCAAGTTGGCCGCACGCTCGTTGTGCAGCTCGGCAGGCCAATCGAAAAAACCACTGCGAGTGTCAATCGTCGAGCGGCAGTCGACTCGACATAAACCGCTACGTGTGGCATCGCCCAACACCTCCTTAAAAGAAAGCCAAACAACTGAAAAGTCATACATCGTTACATCATCAAAAGTTGACCAAATCTAGGGCTTATTATTGGTAGAAATACGATCAACAATGGTCGAATTATGATGAGGTAACAATATATGACGTTTCAGTTGTGAGGCTTTCTTTCTAGGAGGTGCTGCATCGCCCTTATTATTCACCTTTTCATTACATCATCTCATAGACGGGCCATTACGGTCGTGCAAAAAAAAAATAAAAAATGGAAAACGTGAACTACGACAATTCAAAAGAAGAAAATGTGTTATAACAAAAATGTAGCAAACCCTAAAGATCGTGCAATAGCTCGTTATTTCTGCAGCTTCGCTACGGGACGATACAAACACCTAGAAATCAAAATGAACGTGTGTAATGGCGGACATTACAGTGACCCTCCTGGTGGACAATATGTTCTCCAAAAAGGTGAATAGGTGGTATTGTTGCTCGAAACAATTGGAATGTGCAAGCATTGCAACAACATGTGCGAGCTTTGCAACAATATAAATTGAACTTCAAACTAATTATTTGCAAACTGCGCGCGGATAATAAATACTGTTGATATGTATACAAAGAAAGCAATTCTTAAATACAGGCTGTTTCTAAAGAGATGACTGAAAATTAACATGATTCTATGTCCCAAAACAAGCAAAAAGTTCCTTAACAAAAGTGTCTAAAACCCAATAATTTAGGGTCTATTTAGGGATCATATATGAACTTTCTGCACCAACACTTCTCGCTATGCCATGAGAAAACGGCGGTTGTGATTAAATGACGTTTTCGCCATACTTTTGAGTAAATTTCACGACCGATTAGGCCCTTAAAATTTGACTTTCGAACGTTTTGCTTATTTTGGGACGTATAACCATGCTGTTAATTTTCAGCCATCTCTTTAGAAACGCACACATTATTTCGCTATTCTGATTAATAAATGAACAGGTCAATCAATATCCATGCTACTTGACCTTTTCCAGTAACAGACCGTCATTTTCTGCTTATTGAGTTACTAATATAAAGTTTTTAGAAAATTTAGGTAAATTTTTTATTAGTACATGTATACTCTGGTTTTATTCCTAAAGTTTGGCCAGTTTATCTCCAAACACTAGAAAAACAATTTGAAATTCAAAGAGGATTTAGATCTAATCACCGTCAGGGTTCGATGTTGTCAATGGCAACTTTTAATCAGAAATAAGGTGACGTAATTATTTTCAAATTATTCGAATTTTTAAAGTCTTTCGTTTAACTAATTGGCAAATGTTGTTATTTTTAAACAATAAAAAAAACGTTGTTATTATTTTTCCAAAATCTTCATAGACATATATTTACATGCTTTAAAATGTTGACTTCTAAGCCTCGTTTAATTTTCGTCTTATTGGAAGAAACCATTATTACTCAGAGGAGACAGTAATCGCTCAAAGAGATTTTCTGATACAAACTGCAATTCAAGCATCGTTTAAGTTATCAATTGTGAACTGTTGTCGAAAGCTATGGAATCATCTAACGGTATAGTAGAAATGAATGTTTTACATAATTTTGAACACTGGTACTACTTTATTTTTAAACAATTCTTTTTTTGGAAAAAAGTGAGCTTTCTCTAATTATTACCATACCGCGATTTACTTCATGAAGTAGGTGTCTATTTTCTTAAATAATTATTATTTATTCTTCTAACGTTAAATGCATTTGTTATCTAGTATTGAATTTAAGAATGTGGTTACCTTGCATATTTATCTTCAATTTGATAGATGCTTATTTTATTTTTTAAACATCGTACGCAACGGACTTTTTAAAGACCAATAAGAATTTTCAAAAGAATAATAAATGATATCAGATTAGCATGTTTAGCAATTGAACATATTAATACTAATATTAGCTTTACGTTCTTTTTTTTTTAAGCCGCTTGAGGATGGGGAACTTTTCCCCGGAATGCGTATCTGGTATTTCATTTTTTCTTCCTTGTGGATTAGAGGTTTTCACTTTATAATTATTACTAGACAGCGCCATGTCTGTCTCAAAGCACCTTTGTACCTTGCCAGTATATTTTTGGCCTTGAATTTTTCCCTCACCGGTGTTGTGCGCTGTTTCCACTCCATACTTTTTTGTTTGGAATCTGCCAGTAATGGGAAATCCTGCAACACCCCCGTTTCAAGGTAGATCTTGAACCAAATGACTGTTCGGTCCGCTATAGAAGTTTCTTAGAGGTCAGCGTTTACAGACTGAAAACTACTGTCCGAAGATGGGCTTCCCAATCAGCCGAATGGGTTTCTTGAAACCTACTGTCAAGTGATTGGCATAATCGTGTGGGGATATTTTTCTTGATTCTGACTAGGCCTATATTTCCTGTGGCTGGTAAAATGAACTTTGCAATGTACCTTGACATTCTGGACAACGCTGCACTCCTAACGCTGGAAACAATTCGGGGAAGGCCCACTGGGTATAGAGAAATTGGTTACACGTTGGAACAGCTGCATAAACAAATGCGGCGATCGTCTTGAAAACGTGTCAATGAATAAAGCTTTAAAAATACAATTTGGTTCTCTCTGAATGATTCAATTAATTTACGAAACTTAAATTCCCGTTATTTGAGGATTCTCTCTTGTATCGTTATTGATATATTTAATTATTGCCACACATGCTAATCTGATCAACAGACCCCTTCCCGTCCACTTCAAGGATTCATTCTTTTGTACATTCTTCCTGGTCTTGTAAAAGACTTGCATGCGATACTTAATAAAATAAAAGGTTAATGTTAACTATCTGCACAATCGCAAACGCAAGTCCGACTCTCGGCCCTGCGGGCCTCGCTGGTCGCTGTTTTCCGTTACTCGAACGCCAGTCCCACTCTCGGCCCTACGGGCCTCGCTAGTCACTGGTTTCCGTTACTCGAACGCCTTCGGCGTTCTGTCTACGACGTCCCCCTCCGGGGACAAATAATTGATATATACCCCAACCTATTTGGTTACAGGGGGCAGTTGGTTTCCCCTCGGCCGGTTACAGGAATCGCGACAATTCAGTTTGCGGTTTCAGTCATCGCGCGATTGTGCAGATAGTTAACATTAACCAAATAAAATTATGCTTGTTTAGTGTACAATAAATTTATTGGTAATTATGTAGATAACGGCCTCCACCCAAATCTGCGTTTTTTCCTACCTTGCGTTGTTTTTTAACATACATCTTGGGTTGCTTAGTGTTTTTGTGGGGGTGGACGAAAAATTTAGTTTTGATTTATTGTGGGAACGGCTTTTTTCTTTCCCTCTCGAAAGCGATCTCCGCTAACTTTAATGGCGACGACTTCAGTCTTCCAAACACGCAACGCCATCTAGCGACAGCGCTTGAAGCCAGGCCTCGCTTTGATGACAGCGATGGTTCCTTCAGTTAAAAAACCATGACGACAGCAATCAGTTTAGACACGGAATTTGCTTTGAAAGCAGTTCCAGTGACGAACCACCAGCCGTCTGTTGAGAGAGGTTATCTAAGGAAAGAATTAACTACCTTTAAATTTTGGCAAATTTTTACCACTCTCGGCGCTCCGGGCCTCATTCAATAAGGCTCATTGGACTCCGGCGTTCTGTCTACGACGTTCCCCTTCGGGGGTAAGTTAATGATATATACCCCAACCTGTTTGGTCACAGGGGGCAGTTGGTTTCCCCCCGGCCGGTTACAGGAGGCTAATGGTCAGTATTTTTCTATTGACCATTTTCGCCATCGTCTGCTTTTCCGTGCCTGACTTCAATCGCTACTACCTTTAGATTAATATGGATGTCGGCGCCATTAATCTAAAGGAGGTCGCTTTCGAGTGGGAAAAAAAAAACACATTCCCACCAAAAAATAAAAACTAAATTTTTCGTCCACCTCCCCAAAAACACTAAGCAACCCAAGATGTATGTTAAAAAACAACGCAAGGTAGGAAAAAACGCAAATTGGGGTGGAGGCTGTTATCTACATAATTACCAATTTATTTTTATTTACTTCTATGTAAATTAGCACCTGTCAAATTGAAGTTAAATAAGCAAAGTAACCATATTTTTAAATTCAGTACCGATAAAAAAAAATGACATTTATCGTTAGGAGAATAAATAATAATTATTTAGGAAAGTAGATAATTATTTGGAATAATAATAATCTTAAAACGTATCTCTAATGCTGTCTTGAATTATACTATAGAAGTAGAAACCAATGCAAGTTGAAAGAATTTCTGCTGAACCCGTTGGAGCATATCGCCGTAGACATGTAGAAGTTTCATCTTGCTCTAAAAACTCAAAGTGCACTTTCTTTGGATGTAATTCCTGTTTTGGAATCTTTCTAGAAGATCCTCTGGTGATAACCGCTAATAGGGGCGATTAATATTGGCATATTATTTTCAACGTATGTAATGATTCGGGCCAGCAGTGACTCTGTGATAACATTGGAGCAAGGAAGAGCAAGTAGTCAGGCGTTCCTTTTATCCATGTTGCTTTCACTTTTTTCCCGTACGCAAATATGGTTATGCATAGTTCCCTTTATCATAGAGTTGTCTGGCTAATTCATGACAAGTTTGGCATAGATTTGCTTCAATGAGTGCCTTCAGTACATCTTTATCAAAAAGAGGCGAACTTCCAGAGCGGGAGTTATCTTCGAGAGATTCATTTCCATCTCATAACTTCAAAAACCGAACCTAAGCTTTTCCGTGTTGCCAAGATATCTGGTCCATAAGCTTGATATACATTTCGGCTTCTTTTAGCCGCATTGTGATCCAGTTTAAAATAGAGATGCTCGAATTTTGATATACCGCTTGTTACTACGATAAAATTTATTTAAAGGTCTTTTCAAAGGAATAGGTGTGAGGATAAAAATCATGTAAAACAGTCATTTCTCTTAAAGGTTTCAGGTGTTATTCATTGTCATGGACCAGGGTGCAAAATTACGCAAGAACTTTTTAAACGGCTTGATAGATAAATTTCAATGAATCCCTGAATCATTAAACTTTTCTGAACATTTTCTAAACTTTTCATTATATTCTACATTATTAAAACAGACAATTTTTGTAAACGCAGCAGTAAAAACATAAGCAAACCATCTCAAACTAATAGTTATGAATTTATTTGAATTTTATATTTAAAAAATAAATTATATATAAAGTGATTATCGCTATATCTAAAACAAAATATCAGAAGTTTTCAATATCTAATATTTAAGTAATTTATAATTTTTTTATTTCAATTGGCAGGTTTATTTTTCGTGTCAAGTGTTGTCTTTCTTGTGAATCTCCTCTTCTCCGTTCACTGGATGATGCAATGCTTCCATTCGCTAGCAGTTCGAGAAGACTTACGAGGGGATTA
Organism: Rhysida immarginata; assembly: GCA_023313115.1. Classification (NCBI taxonomy): domain Eukaryota; kingdom Metazoa; phylum Arthropoda; class Chilopoda; order Scolopendromorpha; family Scolopendridae; genus Rhysida; species Rhysida immarginata. The sequence continues at coordinate 1,600,656 of JAHWFO010023044.1, read as the reverse complement.
TTTTTTCGTCTCTGATACGATCGTTATTGACAAGTATATTTTTGGCCCTTACGCAGTTCCAAGAATGCCTTTAATTTCACTTTATGAAATTATTTCAAAAGATTTAACTTTAAAAAATGCAAATATTACAACATGTCGTAGTTATCGTGGCTTGTAAATGAATGCAGAAGTGGGCATTTAAACAGATTCCGATCTAATGCAGCTTCCAACTATCAGCAAGAGAATATTTTCCAACAAGTAAGAAGGGTCGCATAAGCATTTAGAAAGTCATTGTTTTTTGATCCTATTTCTGAAATGAACTTTCTGCTATTGTAGAAATGGATGCGCTTGTTTTTATGTAAAAACATACACTCGATATTTTAACATAGGAAATTTTTATGGTTATTAATTTTTTAGAAAAAAATTGTTTAAAAAAACTTTTTTATTCCATGAATTTTTAAGAAATATATAAATTCGAAATCAATTATCAAAATAAATTTTTAAATTAGTTTTAATTTTCTGTAAATTTTTAAATTTCCTTTTTAATCCATACTTTTTTATTCATAAAATATGTTAAAAGAAATAAAGAATATGATTGATAAATTTATTGTTTGCATAACTTTCATATATTTCATAAAGCTGTTTTGTCGATCGAAAATTATTCCATTATTTAAGTCCCGTCCAGGAAGATGTGGGGAGTTACTGTGTTCTTGATTCTTCATATAGAGTAACAATGAAATAAATTAATACTTCACAGGAAAGTATATCTAGATACATAAGTTAATTGCTAAACTCTACGAGACATATTTGGTTAACGTATTCAGAATAATTACAGTATTAATAAGTACGGTAATTAAATAGCCGAGATTGAACGAGAATAGAAATCACTAAAACCATATTCAACGTTTTTTCATTCCACTGCTGGGTTTACGTTTCCTCTAATGTTCTGTCTTGGGCTTTGCTTTTCCAATTGATGACCGCCAATTTCCTGACGGTCGTAGTTTCTTCTAACATTTGCTGAGTACTGGTACATCTGTTGTCCCGTCTTCTGACAACGTTTCTAGGGATTGTCATTTGAGCTGCATCCGCTTTACGACGTTGAACAATTTTTGTGTTCTCGAATCCAGTGGCCCGTTTTTGTCTCTCCTTATGATACCTAGCATACTTTGTTCCAAGCTTCTTGGATGGTTTGTAGTGTTGTATTCCTGCGGTTTAATGTCAGTGTTTCTACTCATAAGCAAGTAGTACTTTTCAGAATTAGAACCATGTTACTTTTAAAGATTAAACTATTTTTTTTCCGAAATGGTTCTTTCCTATCCTGAATCATCTGTTGAATATGTTCATAATAATTCCATCCATAGGGATTTCTTCACCAATATACACAAAACTTTGTATTTCTTCTAATTTATTATCATTGTTCGTGATTTGTTTCTTTGTTGCAAACTTGTTGAACATAGATTTTTTCTTCAGATTAATTTTCAATCCCACCCGCATATTGGCTTTTACAAGATCTGGATGGCTGCTAATAAGAATGTTGTCCGCAGTTTAGTTCTCTAAAGACTTCTAGTGTAGAATTGAATAGATTTGGTGATATTGTGTCTGTTTCTAATTCCTTTCTTAATTTTCTCCTGGCTTTTTCTTTGTTTAAATGGACGTTCGCCATCGCTTCCCTATAATGCTTCTTCAGCGGTTTACGTAGGTTCTATTTATTCCATTTGTCTCCAGATATTTCATCACGGTTGAAAAGATACATAGTCAAAGGTCATTTCATAATCGATGAAGGCAGAGTGGCAATTCATATCTTTTACAGCACTCAATGAGCGCTCTTAAGATTTGCGTATGACCAGCCTTGCTATATTCACATCTGAATTCTGCCTATTCTCTCGGTTATTTTTGGTCTAGCGCTGCTTGTTGTCTGAGAGTTTTTTTCGTGAAATCTTACATATGGCAGGTAGGAGGCTGATAGATCTATAGGTTTGTAAAATTTCTCTTCCATTTTTTGAAAAGCAGCACTACTGCGGCATTGTTCTAATTCTTCGGCACCTCCATTTGTTTAAGGCGTTTGTTGAACAGAGCTGTTAATGACCTATTGAGACACTCTCCTGCTTCTTTTATGAGATCAATGCGGAGTCCATCTTCCCCAGGACATTTTCTGCTCCTTATCATCCGTATAGCGTGCAGCACTTTCTCTTCTAGGATAGAAAACACTTCTGGATTTTTGCCTGTTAGCTCTGTCTTCTTTACTTTGATAGAATTCTCTCTAGAATTCTTCGACTATATGAATATTTGACGTGTTGTTTATTGAGATGGTTTCAGAACGACTATGCCTTTTCTTCCGACGCGCAGATGCTGCTAGAAGATTAGAGGTTTCTGCTTTTCTTCTTTTATAGCCCACGTCTCCAGAGGATAGGAGACTAGCTGATAGCATTTCTGACAGTCACAAGTAAATTTTCTCATATCTCATTTGATGCATGATTTGATATACAAGATAAATTGTATGTGGATTTAGTGTCATCTTTTAACCACTTCATTTCTCTGAGTTGTTTAATTATGTGTCTTCTGATATTTTCTTCCACTTATTAAGTTGTTTACTTATGTGGCATTTTGTTCCACTTCAGTCAAGTTCCGTAGATTAGACATATATTGATTGATTTCCTGGGGTTCTTTCCATAAACTTTGGTTTTTCGGTTATAGTTTTGAGCAAGAGTTTGCATCTTAACCATGCGATGGTCAAGCGGGGTATTACTGCTTTTAGCACGTCGAATTTTCGTTCGCTAAATTTCTCGTCATTTTATACTAATTTCTGAACTGTTTAAGACAACCAGTTGAGAGTGCTCAGACTTATCTTCTCCTTTGCGTCGACCATGGAATCTATTGTGACATCCCGGGCATCGTGTATCTTCCTGAACGTACAACTGCCATATACGAATTTTTTCTTTACCCAGAGGTTACTGGCTACATCAAATTACACCAAGTCAAGTTGATTAGATAAAATAGTCTGATTTATTAAGTACCGAAAGGTGCTTATGCTATTACTGTGGGGGAACGTGTCTGTTCTGTCCGTCCGTCCGTAACTCCTCCAAGGTTATGAAAGATTTTCAAAATGTGTTCGTCAATCGATTAATATGGTTCATTGACACGAACCAATCTCGAATATGATCGAAATCGATTCAATGGCACATACACAAATTGTACCTTTATGACATCACTTACCAATTTTCAATGCTAAGATATAGTAAGTAATACACTGAGTTAGCAAAACTCATGAGATAGCAAGCACATTGATTAACTGGCATGGCTCACGAATTCACAGGGGTAACGGATTCTGGGAATGGACCATTAGACGTTGTGGGAAGAGCTTGTATAAGTGATTAATCAGAAATGGCACGTCGTCGCGAGTTGACGTCTTTTGAACGGGGTATGATAGTAGGTGCCCGACGCATGGGAAGTTCCATTTCGGCAGTGGTGCAGGAATTTGGCTTTCCCCGCTCAACTGTCTCCAGGGTGTATCGGGAATGGCTGGATGAAGGCATCACAGTCCACAACAGGCACCATACCGGGCGTCCAGCTGCCCTGAATGATCGTGACCGGCGACACCTGGGACGAATGATTCAGAGAGACAGGAGCGCAACAGTGCAGCAAATCACAGATCAGTTCAATACTGGCCGCACTAGAAACGTCTCTCGGTGGACAATCTGTCTGAATCTGCATGCCCTCGGGTTTGGCAGCCGTCGCCCTACACCGGTGCCAATGCTTACCCAGCGTCATCGGACACTCCGGCGTGCATTTGCCACCAACCATCTTGGCTGGACTCTGCAACAGTGGCGTAACGTCATATGGTCAGATGAGTCACGATATCAACTGTACCACGCTGATGGGAGGCACCGTGTGTGGCGCAGACCTCACGAAACGATGGATCCCGCATGCCAACAGGTGGTGGTGAGGGTGGTGGGGCGTCAGTGATGGTCTGGGGTGCATTTTCCTGGTTTGGAATGGGCCCTCTGGTTATTCTGGACCAAACGTTGAATGGTCCACGGTATCGTCAACTCATCGGAGACCATCTGCACCCGTTTTGACATTTCAACACCCTGACGGCGTAGCAGTCTTTCAAGATGACAATGCTCCACCACATCGCTCCAATGTCGTCCGCGAGTGGTTCGAGGAGCATGCAGGAGACGTCCAACGACTGAGCTGGCCAGCCCGGAGCCCTGACATGAATCCCATCGATCATATCTGGGATGCTGTTGAAGTCAGGCTCCGGGCACTGGATCCTCCACCCACGAACGGGCAGCAACTATCTTCGGCTCTGCAGACTATCTGGTGTCAACTGCCTCCAGAAGTGTACCAGGGACTTGCAGACTCACTACCACGCCGTATTGCTACACTCCACAGGGCCAGAGGTGGCCCGACCAGATATTAAGTAACTATCCCATGAGTTTTGCTAACTCAGTGTACATCAAACAAATCGAAACGATGAAGCATATACGGTTATTAATTACTGTTTCGCCAACTGATAAATATCGTTCCGCGCATGAACCATTCTGAAGATGGTCGTAATCAATACAATTCCACGTGCTCTAAATTTTTCAATGATAAGTTATAGCAAGTATGAGGGGCGTTCAAACTTGACGTCAACTTTATTTTTTATAAAATCAGTAAACTACAAAAAACACACACATCTGTTATGTCTCAATCAACTCTCCTGTCTTCTCTAGACATTTTTCCAGCGTTCTGGGAGCATCTGGATACAGGTTCTGTAGAAATGTCGAAACCACGTCAGAAGAGCCTTTTTCACTTCCAAGCCAAAGCTCTGCCTTCCCAAGAACTATTTCAATGGTCCAAAAAAAGGGAGAAATCCGGGCTATATGGAGATGTCCCATTTGAGTTCCGTCAGTGTCCATAGTCAATTTAGCTGGGATTGTCTTGCAGAAAACAAACACCGCTAGTGAGGAGTCCTGGTCTCTTTTTTTTCCTTAGTGCCGGCTTTAGGGACTTCCTCAAAATGTACTATGGTGTATTTTGTTTTCGATTTTCTTCCAGAAAATCGACATGAATGATATCCTTAATTTCTCAGAATACGGTCGCCATCACTTTCGTTGTCGACGGTGTCATCTTGAATTTCTTGGGTCGTGGTGAGTCTGTGTGTCGTCACTCCATGCTTGCACGCTGGCTTTCAGGAGCATAGTGAGGAATCCATGTATCGTCGATGGTCACAACACGCCTTAGGTAACTGTCACCTTCCCTGTCATATCGCTGCAGCAGCATGGAACAGATTTTCACCCGGGTAGTTTTATGATCCTCGGAGAGTTGCTTAGGGACCCATCTGGCACAGATCTTGTTGAATTTCAGCTTATCGTGGATGATGGTCCCCACACTGACAGTGCTTATGTTTAGTACTGAAGCCAATTCTCGGACATGAATCCGCCTATTGTCCCTTATCAGCTTATTTGTTCGGGCGATGATGCCATCATTGACAGCAATTGCTAGCCTTGTCCTGTGAGGTTCATTGCCGGTGGATTCCCGTCCTCCTTCAAACTTTTGGCACCAACTCAAGACAGATGATCGAGACGACATGATTCGGTGAACTGTCTTTGAAGTCTCTGATAAATTTCAGATGCTTTCACACATTCGTTGTGGAGAAACTTGATGATTATTCGTTGTTCAACTATGGTCGACACATCGCTATCCGCCATTTTGTTTAAACAAACAATAGTTTGTCATGGCAAACGGATGAGTGGTGCTACATTTGCATGACAGGCGGTAGTTGCCATCCCAATAATAAAAGTTTAGATTTTTAAAACACTGAAAGTTAAAGAGTGTTTTGCTTTTAATCTGTTCATAACAGAGAATGGTCCAATCAGGAGCGAGCAAAGGTGAAATGGAAAGAGAAGGAGAGAAGAAAGAGGTCTTTGGCTGGAGATACCATACGAGAAAGGTGGGGTGGAAGGAGGAGAGCTTTTAAGCGAGAGGCGGCCCAAGATAGACGAGAAATGAAATTAGAAAAGATTGGGAACCTTATCCGTGAGGAGAACCGTCAGACGAACGCCGAACAGGGCGAGCGAATCCAAAACGGCTCACGGGAGGTCTCCGCAGAGAGAAGCAAAACTTCGCATCGACGGGAGAAATTGCTGAATAATTCTCATCCGAGCGTAAGTGTTACTCCTTCCTACCTTTACAGCATTACAAACATACAAATAGACTTTTGGGTTAATTTTAACTATCCGCACAAATCGCACGATGACTGGTTCCGCAAACTGAATTGTCGCGATTCCTGTAACCGGCCGGGGGGAAACAACTGCCCCCTGTAACCAAATAGGTTGGGGTATATATCAGTTATTTGCCCCCGGAGGGGGACGTCGTAGACAGAACGCCGACGGCATTCGAGTAACGGAAAACAGTGACCCGCGAGGCCCGCAAAGACGAGAGTGGGACTGGCGTTCGAATAACGGAAAACACTGACCAGCGAGGCCCGCAGGGCCGAGAGTGAAACTTGCGTTTGCGATTTGACTCGCGATTTGTGCGGATAGTTAAAATTAACCGACTTTTGGTTTAACTCCGTTAGTGAGAAGAACTCTTAACGTTGAATACGAGCTGCGTAGAGTTAAAGGAATCTTCCCTTATGGGATGAGTGGCTTCTTCCGCGATGGAAAGGTCGTTGCTCTCTCCACTAAAACGACATGTTTGAATTTATCGTCTCGCTCGGAAAAATACCGTGGCTTCTAATCTGTGGACCTGTTAACGTGAATTCATTTCTTCTAAGTTAACTATACTGAATTTATGCTTATTAAGAAAAACCCGCTTGGATATTACCAGGGAGGACATGCGCCTGATGGCGGAAGATCGCGATCGCTGGAGATCCTGCATAGGGCTGCTGCCCCCGCGACCCCAACGGATAAGCGGGTTTGAATAGTAAGTAAGTAAGTAAGAATTTTTGAGCTCTTGTGCTCTATGATTAATTGGGATTGAATTTAGCTATTGCGCTAACGGAGATTCACTATTTCAAATGGACTCCTGATATTTTTCACTAAAATTAATTATACTGACTTTTGAAATTCCTGAATATTTGAATGTTAAGTGCATTTTCATTTTTGATGGGTTCTATACCTCATGCCATTAAATTGCATATAGGGAGAAATATCAAAACATAAACATTGAATATCCGCCATCTTTTGAGGGCATCGAGACCCATGGCTGCCATGGCTCTGAACTTATCCAATTGTTATACAATACATCCAAACACACAACAACTCGAAATACAATAACAAGTCGGGCAAAAACGGCGCACTTCGATGAGTAGCAGTATAGGATTGCCTTCCTCTTGCCCTCAAAAAATAGCAGCTGTACCCATCATTCAATGCGAAGATATTTTCCCCTAATGTGGCTGATATTATTTCTTTTCCCGTAGTTTGAAGGAGTTAGGAATAACTGTAGTGAATTATACTGTGGCGTCAATTTATTTACTGACTCAATTTTTATTTATTGCTATTCTGTATTCAGACGAGCGTTCTTCATTTCTGACTGCTGTTTGAAGAGTGGAAGCTGATCTTTACCGACTGCTGTACCCGATGATGTCTACGTCGTAGATGCAAGCGTTTTCCACTGCGTTGGTTTCTTCTAATTTCCTGTTTGAGGCATCGCGACTACAAGACAAGTCAACTATTGTATGAAAATTTAATAGCGCCCATTGGGCTGAAGACTTTGTATCAAGTTGAGACGAATATTATTGTTTGTTTATTTCATTATTATTTATACCAATATTATTTATTCATTAACCTGTTTTTCCGTTTATACGTTATCAATTCAAACTGAATTGTATGCATTTACTGAGGTTGAATAAAAATCTCTGCTTATTTATAATTTGAATTCTTTCGGCCCAGACTTCTGTTCGGCATTAATAACATTTTATTACTTATTAATAAAATTTATCCCTTACAGAAGTTCTGTAGCCGTAGAGAGCGCTGTGGTAGCAGAAGCGTTGAAGACGTATCGGCTTCTGAGTGCCCTGCGTCCCGCTTTGGTACCATACAGTAGTGACTAAGAACATTTTACTTATTCTACAGGTTTGGCGTAAATTGTGCATTTGTCGTGTGGACAGAGTGTGTTATCATTGTGTTTTCTTTTCTGATAGCGGCGGAACGGGACGACGGAAGTTAAATCAACGAAGTCCTGTAGCCGTAGAGAGCGCTGGTCGAGAAGTGTAAAGGAAAGCACCGAATTCAGTCAACAGGTGACAGACTCCGATATTGGAGGCGTTACGAGGACTCGGACGTAAGTGTTAAAAGTTATTGTGTTAAAAGAAGACAATGGGTAGCCACCAAAAAGAAATATTAAAGAGGTTAAAAAGAACTAAGTTCAAGAAGAACATTAGATACTTTAACCAATGTTATGTGCTACTGGCAAATCAAATTACGACATTAGAAGACAAAGATATAATAGCATTATACAAAGGCGCATTTGAAGGCGAATGGAGAAGTAAAATACAGAATATTAAGGAAGTAGACTTGAAGGGGTTCTCCGATGAGGTAGCCTCATTAATAGAAGGGAAAAAGAAGAACCAAAGGAACCGCCGTTGTGTAAAAGGCCAAATGAAAAAAATATAAGGGGTTTCTGTGAAAGTTTGGGTAAGCAGCCGTTTCCGCGAAAAGAAACCCAACTCATCAGTGAACAGGATGTAGAAGGTAGTGGGGGTGATGTAATACAGCCTGTTGTTAGCGAGTGGATAGAAGATAACAAAACGGTGGATGAAATAAAGAAGGGTTATGCGAATTGTCGTCGTTGCAAAAAGATATTAAATAATCCTAAGGATCCGTACGAGTTAAGCGAGGGGTTATTATTTAAGAAAGACAGACGAGGCAACCAGTTGCTAGTGATACCTAAAAACAGAGAGCTTGTGAAGAAAATACTTATTTCGTTGCACGATGAACCAACCTCCGGACATTTGGGCATTCGGAAAACTATGTATAAAATTAAACAGTGGTATTGGTGGCTGGGTCTGGTTAAAGATGTAAAAGAATTCGTTACAACGTGTGACAAGTGCCAGAAAAATAAAGTGCCGCGGATGTTACCTTTTGGCGATTTGCAACCTTTAGACTTTCCACCACAGAGGTGGCATACGATATCGATTGACTTTGTGATGCCTTTGGCTTTATCCCCAAGGGGCATTGATGCGCTGTTAACTGTAACAGATAAATTATCGAAGAGGGTAAGGCTGTTTCCTTGCCATACTAGCATAAGCGCCGAGGAAAATTCTAATAAACGAGGTGTTTAAAATACACGGGTTTCCGCAAGTGATAATATCAGACAGAGATGTCAGATTTACATCGGATATGTGGCAAGCTATATTTAAGATCTTGGATACTACATTAAAGTTTAGTAGCGCCTATCACCCTCAAATGGACGGACAGTCCGAAAGGACAAACCAAACAATCATACAAATATTGCGGAATTATATCAATGTAAACAAGGACGACTGGGACGAGAAGTTAGTTGCCGCCGAGATAGCTGTTAATTCGATGGTAGCAGATGGCATAGGGATGTCACCATACTTTTTCGACTTAGGATGGGAGGTTAATATACCACCGGGGATTACTAAACCAAAGCAAAAAGAATGTCGTTTGGTGCGCAAGTTAAGTAGAATGGTGGCCGAGATTCGAAAAAGATTGTAAAGAGTTAACAGCAGATATACACAGTTTTACGACTGAAGACACTCCCAGTTCAGGCTGAAAAAAGGGGATTTAGTATTAGTGAAGGCCTCTCGTATGGGAAGCTATGCAAAGAATATAGGCAGGAAGCTTTAGTCTCGTTATTTTATTTTTTTTATTTATTTATTTTATTTATTTATTTAATAATTCAATAACAAAGTATCATACAAGAGTGAGTACAATAAAATAAACAGTAAGCAGGGGGAACAAGGGGGTTTGAAAGGCTGAAAAGCCCCTCGAGCAAAGCTCCCCGCGTCCCCTACAAGGAACTAATTAATACAAAATGGTTTTAATAGATAACAAAGATTCTTAAATTAATTTAAATAATATTTTTACAACATAGATCATTATTAAGAATCAGTTTCTTCAGTGAATTTTTAAATGTGTAATAGCTAGTAGTTTCTGTTAGTAAAGAGGGTAAAAGGGACCATTTCTTTTGACAAGAAAAACTGGACTGTGGCGGCGAAAGTTATTATTCGCAAATGGAAGACTAATCTCTTTTGATTTCCTAGTTGGATAATTATGGTAATCAAAATTGAAAATTAATTTTAGAGGCTAGCTAATTCATTTTATTATGAATTAATTTATGTAAAAAAACAAACCGATTGTAGGAAATAGGTATCGTAAATATTCAAAAATTGGTGTCGATGAAATAGATGTGTAATTGGTGTTTTATGCGGTAGATGCAAAATCATACGTACAAACCATTTCTGTAGTTTGAGCAGTCTACTTAAATTTTGATCGGAGGAACTACCCCAAAAAATAATTCCAAAACAAAGATTAGAATATATCAATGCATTATATAAAATGATTAAGGTGGAACGAGGAAGATACAGTAGATGTGAAATTGTTCCCAAACTCTTGCTCAATTTAGAAGCTAAGGAGGAAATATGTGAGTTCCAAGATAGATTATAGGAAATGATAATGCCTAGGTAACGATATTCTGAGACTATAGTGATTTGGTTCTCATCCAGAAGGATTTTTATAGACTCCGTATTGAATTGTTTATTTCGTTGCCTGAATACCATAAAAACACTTTTAGAGTAATTAATACTGAGTTCAATCTTTCTAATCCAAGCTGTTATGTCTGGTAACATTATATTTATATATGAGTTCAGAGATTTTTCGTTACCAGCAGAGAACAATAGGACTGTATCATCCGCGTAACATATGATTTTAGGTATTTGAGAGCAATAGTAGATGTCATTAATGAACAAATTAAATAAGAGCGGAGAAATAATTGATCCTTGAGGAACACCCATCGTGATATTAATGGACTTCGAGATATGAGTATGGATTTTAAGAGCTACCATTCTATTATTGATAAAAGATGAAATCCAACTCAAAGGAAGTCCGCGAATTCCAAAAATTTCTTGGAGTTTATGTAATAAAATATTCTGGGACACGCGATCAAAGGCTTTTTTTAGATCTAAAAAAATCGCCAATGGCGTATTACTTGCGTCCAATTCGGCTGTAACATAATCGATAAGTTCAAAATACGCAGTATCGATATTCTTTTTAGGCTGAAACCCATGCTGGTTTGGTGAGAGAAAATTGTTGTATACAATACATGATGAGAGATTATGGTGAAAAATCTTACAGAAGACGGATAAAATTGTTATAGGGTGATAATTATTAAAATCATTGGGGTCACCCTTTTTATGGATAGGGATAGTATGAGCATATTTTAGCTTATGCGGAAATATACCTGTGCTAATAGAAGAGATATAAATCTTCATTAACGGATAACAAAGCTCCGATGCTAAAGCAATAACGATGTCTTGTCGAATACCGAGAGAATCTGTTAACTTATTATTCGGAAGTGTTTTAATAGTCCTAAACACAATGCTAGAACAGACAGGAGGAGCGAAATAAGAAGCAGTCGACGTGGAGTTGAGGACCTGCTCTTTTAAGGGTGGATTATTTTCACTAGTAGGGGAATACAGAGCGTGAAGAAAATTGTTCATACCCTCCTCCTTGACATCCTTGGAAAATTGATTAGGCAGAATAGGAATGCTTTTTTGTTCCTAATTTTATTAATGTTCTTCCAAATGCCACTCGTGTTAGAGCAAGATTGAAATAAATCACGATAATGAATGCTTTTTACTTTTCTGATTTAGGATTTGCAGGCTTTTAAAAGGGTTTTATACTTATTTTTTAGGGAAGGGTTAGGATTATCTTTAAACTTTTTAAACGCTCTGTCTTTTTTTTGATGAGACTTAATAATGAAGAAGTAAGCCAGGGATTTTTGAATTGCTTTGGGTTATTAAGTAGCGGAAGAATGAAGCTACTTATTGTTTTCACAATGTCCGTCCGTCCGTCCCCTCCATAATTTCCGCATTTTTTGAGGTAGAAGGTTGAAATTCAGAATGCAGCTTACTATGGGCATGTGCACCTTCACTATTTAATTTGGTTTTGATTGGCCCACTGGGGTTGGAGTTTCGGGGGCGGAAATTAGAGGGGAACAAATGGTCTACGCGTATTTATGAATATAAAGGAATGAAATTTGGTATGCAGATTTCTCTAAGCAAGATCAACATTACTGTAAAGATTGGGCAAAATCGTTCCAATAGGGTCGGAGTTGTGGGGGTGGCAATCACTTGGATCTTAAGAAATTTATGGCAACATATAGGGTGTGATATATTATTCGATCGAAAATGATGAGAAAAGAAAGAAGATAAGGTTCTTTTATATTTTCTAAATACAAGGTTCAAGAAAATCAATTTTTGATTAAAACAAAAATGGGGGGTTAAAAAGTGCAGATGAAGGAATAAAAAAAAATAGATGAACTCAGGGCTTCCGCTACTTTTCTATACCTTCCTCGGGAGGCTTAATTTCTTGTTATGGTTAATGTGGAATTTGTGGAAAGCAAAATAAGAATTGTAACCATAAAGAAAATGAGACAAAAACTCGTCGAATAATTCATCAGGGTCATCTTTCGCTTCAGAAAATATTTCTTCCCAATCAGTTTGTTGTAAGAAACTTTCAAAAATAGCAATGCGAGAGTAATTAATGATACGGGAAGCGACAATGCAGTCTTGCTAATCACTGATGATTCCTTTTTAATATTCAGGTATATTGGGAAATGATCTGAGATCAAAATATCAAGGACCCCACTTTGCTTTGTATCCCTGGTGTTAGTGAAAATTTGGTCAATGAAAGAGAACATTTCAAAGGTAGGTGAGTAATGAGTATTAGACGTAATAGTCTGTTCAAAACCGAACGCAGTAAACAAGTTTAATAATGCAGCAGTTTCATTATTATTGGGATAATTAAAGTTAACATTAAAATCGCCCACTATATGGCATGTTTTACGAAATAGTTTATGATTTATAATTAGTTCTTCCAGGGCAGACAAAAATTCGTGAAAGGTTCCCGATGGCGGACGATAAATAGCTATTAAAACGGAATCATTATCCAAATCTAGTGTTAATATTTCATAGTCCTTTGTTAATAATTGTGAGCTCGTGATGTGTTTGTTCGTTGACTAGTATCGGTGTATATACAAATACCACCACCTCTTCTATTATGTCTAGTAATTGAGTAATTTTGATAGCCCTCTATGGACGGAATATCTGTGGAATGTTTAGACCATGTTTCCATTAAAATTAAATAAGTAATTTTAAAAGGTAATTGAGATATGTAACTTAATAGTAAGTCAAGATTAGCGGTCACACTTCGGATATTTAATTAATCCTAGAAGCGAACAAGTCTGTTGAAACTTTCAAACAGAGGCACTAAACTCTTCGAATGAGATAGTGCTCATTATGGAAGAACAAATCAGATAATAATTTTTTAAAATTTATGATAATAGCAACCAAAAAGAAAAACAACAATTAAAACAAAACAAAAAAATACAAAAGCACACACACAATAAAAAAAACAAAAAACAAAAAAACAATTAAGATAAAGGTGGTTAAATAGTAAAAGTGAGAGTGAAATGAAGGGTGAAATGAAATGAAGGGGGCCTGGAAAAAGGAAGGGAAAAATTATAATACGTTTATACAATGTATAAATAACTGGATATGTAGGGCCATTTAAAGTTGTGGAAGTGATATATATATAAATAACTGGATATAAAGGCCCATAGAGTATCCGCAAGATTGAGTATTCCGGCCAAATGGCATTGCAAGAATAAGACGATTCACTGCTCCTTGTTGAAGCGTTATTTTCAAAGGGCGGATCGGCGAAAACCTCCCGGGCCCATAGCAGACCCTAAGTTTTCTAATGTGTACAGGGTAGAGAAATTAATGGACGTGAGGGGAAAGAAACCAAAAAGACAGTTCTTGGTTAAATGGAAAGGCTATAGCGATCCGACATGGGAGCCGGAAGAAAACCTTCATCGGTGTGGAGGGTTAATCAAGGATTTCTTTGAAAAACAAAGGGTAAAGCGGAAAAATGGTGGAAGGAAAAATGAAGAAAGTCAGAAAGAAACCGACAGCATCCATGCGATGATAAAGGAGAGAGAGAGACAGATGCTGGGCAATTAAGAAACGATAGAGGGTATTTTAATAAAAAGAGACAGAACGAAACGCAATCTCACAATGTTATTCATTAGCTGCGTTCCCCCCAGGGGAGTGTGTTACGCCGTTCTTCTATTTACAAACAAAATCCGTCGCATGCCAACGGAGAGGCGACGAAAATTACGAAGAACGACATAACAGAGAATGGTCCAATCAGGAGCGAACAAAGGTGAAATGGAAACAGAAGGAGAAGAAAGGGGTCTTTGGCTAGAGATACTGTACGAGGATGGTGGGATGGAAGGAGGAGAGCTTTTAAGCGAGAGGCGGCCCAAGATAGACGAGGAATGAAATTAGAAAAGATTGGAAACCTTATCCGTGAGGAGAACAGTCAGACGAACGCCGAACAGGGCGAGCGAATCCGAAACGGCTCACGGGAGGTCTCCGCAGAGAGAAGCAAAACTTCGCACCGACGGGAGAAATTGCTGAATAATTCTCATCCGAGCGTAAGTGTTACTCCTTCCTACCTTTACAGCATTACAAGCATACAAATAGACTTTTGGTTTAACTCCGTTAGTGACTCTTAACGTTGAATACGAGCTGCATAGAGTTAAAAGGAATCTTCCCTCATGGGATGGGTGGCTTCGTCCGCGATGGAAAAGGTCGTTGCTCTCTCCACTAAAACGACGTGTTTGAATTTATCGTCTCGCTCGGAAAAATACCGTTGCTTCTAATCTCTGGACCTGTTGTTAACGTGAATTCATTTCTTCGAAGTTAACTATACTGAATTTATGCTTATTAAGAATTTTTGAGCTCTTGCGCTCTAGGATTAATTGGGATTGAATTTAGCTATCGCGCTAACGGAGATTCACTATTTCAAATGGATTCCTGATATTTTCCACTAAAATTAATTATACTGACTTTTGAAATTCCTGAATATTTGAATGTTAAGTGCGTTTTCATTTTTGATGGGTTCTATACCTCATGCCATTAAATTGCATATTGTGGCTGATATTATTTCTTTTCCCGTATTTTGAAGGAGTTAAGAATAACAGTAGTGAATTATACTCTGGCGTCAATTTATTTACTGACTCGATTTTTATTTATTGCTATTCTGTATCCAGACGAGCGTTCTTCATTTTTGACTGCTGTTTGAAGAGTGGAAGCTGATCTTTACCGACTGCTGTACCCGATGATGTCTACGTCGTTGATGCAAGCGTTTTCCACTGCGTTGGTTTCTTCTAATTTCCTGTTTGAGACATCGCGACTACAAGACAAGTCAACTATTGTATGGAAATTTAATAGCGCACATTGGGCTGAAGACTTTGTGTCAAATTTAGACGAATATTATTGTTTGTTTATTTCATTATTATTTATACCAATTCTACTTATTCTTCAACCTGTTTTTCCGTTTATACGTTATCAATTCAAACTGAATCGTATGCATTTACCGAGGTTGAATTAAAATCTCTGCTTATTTATAATTTGAGTTCTTTCGGCCCAGGCTTCTTTTCGGCATTAATAACATTTTATTACTTATTAATAAAATTTATCCCTTACAACTAAGAACATTATCTGTGGTCTTTGTGCCAAATAGTGTGTTGACTAGTGTAATTAAAGCCAGAGCACGTGACACATAGCCTCACTGATCGGTCATTAGCAACAATATTGACATTTATTCACCTTCCCTGATGTCCAGGGTAAGGTGGATTGATGAAGGCATTGATAACTTCATGTTCTATCAAACTTAATATTGGTTTTTCATTTTGAAAATTCTTAAAAGCGTTGCTCTTGGTCAATCATATTTTTTAAAATAAAATTTACGTTTTTGCACTATCAATTTGGCTTGAACCTCTCCACCTTCCCCCGGCTTACTTTAGATATAATATAGCTGCTCAAGAGTAGTATTAATATTGGTGAGAGTCAGTCACTTAAGACTTTTTGCCCTGAGAGTCAGTACCTCGGGCACTTAGCACCTGCACCCTAAGACCAAGCCCTTTCCTTACATCAATTATCAAATGACACGCAAATTCCAAATTAATAAAAACCACACAGAAAGAAACACATCCGAAAGGACAATCAAAATAACACACCCAAAAGAACCACACTCGAGGATCAGTAGACCCAAAAATTAGAAAAGACAAAGAAAAATAGAGGCTCTCCCTCCCTTAAGGTCCCAGAGTTTGACCCCAGCAAAGGAATCCCTGGCGACCACCTCTACATTCCTGCTTACCTTGAAAGAGGCAAGAGTAAAGGCAGCATCTTTGATCTTTTGAGAAATCATCCCCTTCATAATCCTGCTTCCCTAGAATAGAACATCTCTTACTAATACGTATGAAGTCCACAGTTAAACTGATAGTGTTTTCAATATCTGTACTAACCTTGTATGTGTGTAAAAACAGTTATTTTCAATAATGAGAATGTTGTAAAAAGATAACGGTGTCTTTTTTTATTGAAAAAATTTACCGCCTTGTATCTTCAAAACAAAGCGGCATTCCGAAAGATCGTCAAATCACAAAAGATTCTTATTTGTATATCCCAAAGACTCACTCCTTGAATTTTTTGCCGTATATTTATTAAACACCCTGTATAAAATTAATTTATCTTTAAGTCCGACTTAATTTCTCTCAGAGAATGATAGAAACAATTTTTTCAGTTTATTACAAACAGAGATAATCTTTATCGAACTGATATATAATCTTGCTTTTCTTTTTTGTTAATGTTATATATTAAAATTAGTTGCAGAATTACACTTAGGGTTCCAATAGTGAGTAATATATACAATTTCATATAACAGCAAATAAATGGATTTAAAAAATTCGCAAGGAAATTTCCTGAGAATCCCCAATTTCTGGATAAAGAAAAGGCACTTTCGATGTTATTTTCGAAAAGCTCACCATATAATGCTGTAAAAATAAAAGAAAAAAGTTTTTTATGACATAAATAACATTTGATAAACTTCAAAAAATGAATAATTATAAAAATATTTTAAATGCATATATATTATTCTGTATTTATATTGAAAATTGAAATTCGTATTGATTTATTTATTTATCTAGCATAAGTTAATTATTAATCATAAACAGTTCTTATTAAATACCAATTATTATAAAGAACCCGATCCTAGGGGTCTAGGCTGAACTCATCGACAAGCTGTCGATCTCTACAAAATCTAACCGTCGAAAATTGGCATATTACGCATTTAAACACAAGTTTGCACACGTATGGCTAGATAATATACACTGATATACACATATTTACACATAATCTTACTCATTTATCCATGTATATATATAAATACATACATAAACACATGCCTGTAGACACACTATATTATTATTTTCACAGTTCAAGTTTCGTAGCACAAGAGAGTACTTCATGTATGTAAATATTTTTAAACAAGTTTTTGTTAATATTTTTAGAACATGTGTATTCTTGAGCTATGTGTATTTAGCCTGCAGGGCGGAAACGAAGGAAAAATGATTTTAATAAGAAATCTGTTGCTAAATTCTGAAATAACGATCGCCAAGCGCATAGTCGACTGCTCTTGAATTGTAGACAAGAATGTGCATAGTCGACTGCTTTTAAGGCAGTTGTCGATGGTCAAAGTCTACACTAGAAAATCGACGGTGTAGAGTCTGTACACTGTAGACTCTGTAGACAAGTAGACAAGTCTACACTGTAGACTCTGTAGACAGTGTAGACAAGTCGTGTTCATGCTAGCTCGAATCGACAAATGCGTCATTAACCACGTGAACATCAACACTTGTCGACAGTCGACTGCTTGTCGATGAGCTCAGCCTAGACCCCCTAGATCTGGTAAATGAAGTGATCAACAGCAAGAATCGAAATCGGCCACGTGAACAATAAATATCGATTGTTGGAATATCGATTATCACGATGATTACTCTGCTTCTAAGAGCCTCTTAGTATTACATTATCTAACGATTTTGTTTATTTTGTCTTTAATTTTGTTTTATTTTTTATTTTTATTTTATTTTCTTTGATCGGCTAACTTATGATTATATAATTTATCTACACATGGCAGTATGAGTCATGAAGTGTGTAATTCGGACGAATAACATTCTTTGTTAAGCCCCACGGTTGAAATTTGCATTTCAATTGGTGGGGTATGTCCATAAATTTGTGAACGCGATCATCCTCAATTGTAGTTGTATTGTTTCCCTGAAGATGTAATTATTACGAAATGCGTAGGCAATTAAAGATTCCACCCTTTGCTAATTTCAGTAGTCCTTATTTTATAATAATTATTAATTATTAGTTATTTATTTACGGTCGTGTACCGCATAGGAAGTATTACAACAGCAGAAAATCAAAGATAAAAAATTAGATAATTAAACATTAACAATTGAAGGCATGCAGAGAGGAGACGTTGGATACCACTATGTCCACAATAAGTTCATTCATCATAGATGCACATTTCGGCTACCAAGGTGGTTCAGTGGTTGCGTGATTGCCTCTGATGCCCGAGTACGCGGGAAGACGAGGATTTTCCAGGGGGAAAATCCTGAGATCACGCACTTCTTTCGGAAGGGAAGTAAAGCCGTTGGTCCCGTGTAGTCGTTTGCCGGCTGCACGTTAAAGAACTCTTGCGAGGCAAAATTTGCGGCCCCTATAACGCCGTCCTGAAATGACCATGGCAGTTGAAAAGGACGTTAATACCAAACAAACCAAACCAATCGGCTACCAACTAACCATCTTCAGTGAGAATCCAAGAATTCATACTGAAGATGGCTACTTGGTAGCCGAAATGTACATCTATGATGAATAAACTTATTGTGGAATTAGTGGTTCCAACGTCTCCTCTCTGCATGAAAGTATCCACAGATCAGTAAGATCAGTTTTATTTATTATATTTTCTTATATAATAACTTCTTTAATTGACGGCATGTTGAATTCTACAGTTTTAACTGACAACTAAAATGCTGACAAGAAATAACCATGACCTAGAAATGCAAGTTAATGTCACCATTCTAATTCACAAGCCTGTATATTCCAGTATTCTATGCAGTTATAAAGAAAATGTTTGCAAAGAAAGTTTGATGTCAAATGATTAAAGCAGGATTAATGTCATTCAGTTATTTAATGAGTGCTCTCAAAATTTGAGCCTAAAATATTCAATACAATAAAGCAGCTGTTATATGGGGCATATCTACAATATAAGTTTATTAAAAAGACAGGTTTCAGCGTTTGTTGCATTCTTAATAGTAAATGGATATTTATAAGAGAAAAGGACGAGACACAAAAACCCTGGAATGCAATAAATAGTTAATAAATACAACTGAAAAATAAAATAATAATAAACAAATAACAAAATACAAAATATATAAGTATAATCAAAATAAAACTAAAAAATCAAATAAAGAGCTGACGTTTCGGATAGAGCCTATCCTTTATCAAAGCAAAAAAGGATAATTCTCTAAAAGCAAATAGAATATAATTCTATTTCCTGAAGTATAATTCTCTAATATTATATACGAGTTGGGTCCCTGGATGGACCTGGATTCACGACTGCTGTATGATGGTCGCAGCAGCCGGGGGGGGGGGGGGGTAAAGATCTGCTATTACGGATGGTCACAAATGGTAATAAATAAATGATGAGCGTGGGGCCTATTCTACAAAAATAATATGCATACTAAAAAACTTAGAAAGAAAACACTTTTACATTAAAATTTCAATGACTAAGACATCTTTAGTGTCAAACTGAAAAAATATATGCATATGTTAGCGGCAAAACCTATTGTAAGGGTCCGGTTTACTTAAACTTCATTACCATAACCAAATAATT